>JAGFNQ010001161.1:77819-146474 GCA_024364735.1 Boesenbergia rotunda | reverse complement strand
AGCAGGTTGAGCAACTCAGGAAACTGGTCTGGAGTTGCATTTTCAGAAGGACGTTTGGGAAGTTGATCTTCAAGGACAAAGCAGGCTTTTCTGCCTTGAGGACTATCCTCAGGTTTCGAAGCCAGTCATGAAGTTAGGCCCAGTTAATTTTGGTGTCCAAATGGAACGCAATTAGAGAGACATGATCGAGTGATTAACCTAGAAATACAAATTGAGATTATGTGAGAAGATTTATTAAAGAATGTATCAACATACATAAATTAAATCCTATTTATTTTTTGAATTGATTCACCCTTATTATCATTCGGGAGATCGTAGGAACATCTCAAATAGGTTGATATCCAACATAGATAAGAACAACCATGGCTGTGGCCATCAAGTTCTTCTTAGCTATGAAGGTAGGTAATTATACCGATTACACATCACATATATGTAACTATCACATTATGCTATCAACTAATTGAATGTTTGCATAAATCATTGGGTTGTTAACTCATTAACAAGTATGTATCATTATACATAGCACCCAACTGCACCTCTCATTGCATCGACCTTGGCTGTGGCACAACAAATCGATGCTCCAAGCTTAAGGCTGACCCATTAATCAAGAAATAGTTTTAACATGGTTGGAGCTCATTCAACCGCTTAGTCAGGCTTGGATGTGTCCAACAACCAAAACTAATGATTGACCTCTGACTCGAACTATATTATTCATAAACTAATTCCATGGTTTGAACATGTTGAGGTTCAAGTCGGGCATGGATGTGTCCATCAACCCAAGCGATAAACAAAACTCCGATTCTAACCATATTAATGGAAGGTGTTGGCCTTAATATTTTGTAAGGGGTTTTGGGTCTCATTCTCTTTAAGCACATTCATGACATAAAATTATGTCATGACTAACGATTTCCTTAATAAAGTATGTATGTGACTTAATTTATCAAGTCTCATGAATTAAATTAGGAACCGGATTTCCTAATCATAATTTCATACTTTATTAAAGGAATTGTTTTGGGAAATAATTTCCTAAATTGTCATAATTAATTTCGGAAATAATATGTTCAAGACTTTGATTTCTCTAAATCAAATCTTATTAAATTAAGAGATAAATCCCTTAATTCAACCACATATTATTTTCATGAAAATCTCATTTAAGAAACTCTATAGGAAACCATTTTCCTAATTAATTTTGGAGACAACAATATGTAAGAGCATCACCTCTTAAACATATTTTATTCATGGATTTAATTAATTACAACAAATTGTTTTCTAAGGGTGGCTCCCCGAGGCTCAGATACCCAAAGAAAAGTAATGTGTTGTAAATCCAATTGGACGGCTCCCCGAGGCTCAATCCAAAATAAAGAATTTTGTTGTCAATTTAAAAACCAATTCAAATTTAATTGTCAATTAACTGTCCATGAATTTGTCTAGACTTTCTTAAAAGAAAGTGTCCAAAATTGCGAGACTTCGAAAATTGATTTTCAGAATAATTGTAAGTTTCTGGTACAAAGGAAACTTACATATTTCCAAAATTGGAAAATTTCTAAAATAGAAAAATTTCCAAAAATTGGAAAGTTTCCAAAGATGGGAAGATTTCGAAATTATTATAAAATTTCAGAAAATAGAAAATTTCAACCGTTTGCGAAATTTCATGAGGATTTCCAAACTTTGAAATTCCTAAATCTAAAATTTATTATAATTCGAAAGTTTCCATAATTGAAAATTTTTCCGAAATTGAGATCATGACAAAGTTTTCCACAAAACAATTATTTGATTAAGTCGAACACTAACCGGCTCTGATACCACTGTTGGGACCGGGTGCATGTCGACAAGGATACGAGTTCGTAAAATTTAAAATTTTTATGTGCAGCGAAAGAGTTTGCATAAAATAATTTCCTAAATTATTTTAACTTCGTATCTAGCATGCAACCTTATAGTGTATCGACATAATCATAAAATAAAAGTTTGCGAAAAAGTAAACTAATTTACTTTTGTACCTTGCGTAACTCGAAGAAAGGGACGAGATCCAACCGTAGCGTCCCTTGGAAGCTTCGCCTCTATTCGCGTCCATGCCGAGTTCTCTTCGGGATGACTTCGCAAAGTCACGAGTTTTGTGCCGACGAGAACTACTAGATTCTCGGAAGGCACAACTAGAAGGATAAGAGAAAATAATGAAAAACTAACCAACGAAGTAACGGAATCAAATTCCGGGAAGAGAGGAATCGCTATCCGCTTCTTCTTCTTCGCATTCGGGTTCTCCTTCTTCTTCTTGAAGCTCACGCCAACCTCAACTAAGGGAGGAGTTGCGCCGGCCCTAAGTCACCAAGTGGGCGCCGGCCCTAGGCTCCAAGTGGGCGCCGGCCCTAGGCAAGAGAGGGAGAGGGAGAAGAGAAGAGAAGAGATTAAGAGAGAGAGGGAGAGCTCTATGATTCAATTACTTGAATTGGAATTAAGGGCTAGCCTTTGGTTCCTTTATATAGTAGCAACTCCTTTGCTAAGTCTCCCTCTAAACCGAATTAACGGAATTAACGGAATTAGTTATAAGAAATTTATCTTATAAATTTTCTTATTACTTATTCCGTTTAAGCCTAGTCTTATAATAACCATTTATAATAAAACAAATTAGTTATCATAAGAAATTTATTCTATAAATTTTCTTATGAATTTTATTATAACTAACTTTATAATAAAACTAATTATTTATCATAAGAAATTTATCCTATAAATTCTTATGAATTAATTCCGTTTAAACCAAGTCTTTATTATAAACTAATTTATAATAAAAATTAATTCTTCTTCTCTTTAAATTATGGAATAAATTTTATAAGAAATTTATAAACTTTCTTATTATGAAAAAATCAATTCATAATTGATTTTATAAAATTAAAATAAACCCAATTCATGGATTATTTTAATCTTCCATAAAAGAATAAATTTCTATAAATTTATTTATATAAATTTCTTTATACAAATTTATTTATCCATAATTCATAAAATAAATCGTGCTTGATTTATCTTATTAATTAAACCAAATAAATTGATTTAATTCCCTTTAATGGCCGGCCACCACAAGGAGGGTTAATACCCTCTTTGGCCGGTCAAAATCGACCCGAACCGATCGCGAATTAAACTCATTTAATTCGCCCAAAAAGCCTTCAAAAGACTTAGCCATTTTAGTTTCCATTGCGCCTCTGATTAACTTAGATTCGACTTATTTCTCTTGATCGGAAAATCCAATTTTCAACTCGTTTTAAATCCCTCGGATTACTCGTAGTGCGTGTGACTAAATAGGCTTTCGATTTATGTTGGCCGTCTATAATTAACTAATTAAAGAACGATCATCAGTGGCACCTAGTAGTACATCATGATCCCCAATTAATCGAAAGATCAACAGTTTGACCTCAGAAGAAATTATTCTGAAACCCTTCAGCAGCTCTAATGAATCGTGCCCCATTCCCTTCACCACCTTATACCCACTTGGTTCAGGACACGGTCAATGGTGTCAGTTCCCACTAGGCTGACTACGTCACGCCTAGCCCAAGTAATGTCTTACTCGTCCTTTGGATTTCTAATTACTCTCATGTATTTTAGAGACTCTCACTCTAAACATGATATGCTCTGGCCAGAGGCTTTGAGTAACAATCCGACGATAGGCCTGGGTATACATCTCCTCGCAAGGAGTGGTGAATCCTTTGTAGGCTGTTCAAACATCTTCGGGCACTTCGGCTTATACCCGATCATCCTGGGTCCACACCTCCTTGGAGATGCTTGCTTAAGATGTCAAAGTATAAGTCTTCATGACCAAGATGACTTGAACTCCGCAAGTCAAAGGAACATCGCACTTAAGCCACAGTAAGATCTTCATTGACATATCTACATATAGATTCCCATATGAAGTCTTACAGCTAGTCACTCCAATGAACTAGTTCCCTTAACTAGCATCCATGTTTATCTCTGGACATCCCAATGTCACCAGCCAGTGAGAATCAGCTGATTAGAGAATAACCCATGCTAGTCTCAACAGAATTGATAGTGTCCGTTTTTATCAATTCATCGACTAGGGATATTTTCAATACTTCACATTTGCGCATTTAGAGATAATCACTAGTTGTGATCTCATCACAAATTCTCTTATGCTGTGAGTTGTATTGCGGACATTCAGTAGATGAGTTTAAGATATCAATCAAATACACAAGCATGTATACTCAAATAGTGAATTATCATTTATTAATATAAATGTTTTACAATCATAAGACGATTGCCTTAGGACACTTCTCTCATATCACTAACAGTGTTGGGGTTAGGAAGAAGGTAGTTTGTCTCCTTCTTCTTCTTCTTCTTCTTCTTCTTCTTCTTCTTCATCTTCATCTCAGGATGTACTGCTGATCTGGAGGGCTGGGAGCCGGCTCCGGTGGACGGCGGAGCAAAGGGAGGGGATGAGGTGGCCGACGACACAAACCCTCGGAGCTAGTGTTTTGGCCGGTTGGAGAAGAGGATTGATTGGAGCTCTTGGTGATCTCGGATCACGGTAGATCATCACCCACACGACGTCCGCGAAGGGAGGCATATAAGGTAGAAGATCGCGAGGTGATCGGAAAGGTATAACCTTCCAAAAGCTCCTTTGTATTTCCTTATGTCTTTTGTGTGCCATGTTTACTTGTCTTGTCATTTTATCTGTAAGAATTTATTATTTTGATTACAAAATATGTTCAATAAATTCTTAACTGGACCCCAACCATAAACACAAAAGTCGGATATCAACTCGTCACCTTTTCTGCGGTCGAATGGTCGAGCAAATTGCAAGGCCAATTTTGGTAATTGGCTATGTTGCATTTTGGATCGTTCGATACGGCATGAGACGGTCGATGGGAAACGACTCTCTATTCAGATTGAATTTTATAATCCGTAGGCATAGAGAGGTCTCTCGGATCGACCAGGTATTCGCTTAGGTAACCCGCCAAGCCATACCCAACATGGGCGACGATCTACCACGAACTAAGATCACCGAGGCCTCCAAACAATCACTTCTCCAATCCAAGCAAAAAACCCTAATTCTAGGGTTTTGGAACCGTCGGCAAGAGCTCCTCCCACCTTTGCGCCACCGGCCTTTCTTGGCTGCCATGTCCACCGGCCACAAGGACAGCTCTGAGGAGATGATGGAGAAGAAGAAGATAGGAAGAAAAACCTCCCTTTCCAACTCAACCGGCCGAATTCTCTCCCCCCTCAAGCTTGCGGCGCCACCGGGATCACCTTGCACCGCCGCCTCCTAGAGCACCGCCGGACACACACCGTCCCTCCAATCCTCCTCTCGATTGAACCAACCAAGAGAAGGGATGAACTCCTTTCTTCCTTGAGCCAACAACCGAGAGAAAGGAGAGAAAACAAGGAAGAGGGGGAACCCCTCTTGCTCTTGTGGTCACCGGCTACCCTAGGTGAGAGAAGGTGAGGGAGAGGAGAGAAAAGCCTTGAGTTGATGTGTGATTTTTCAAGCCTTGGTTTCATGATCTCCTTGGGTATTTATAGGGCTAAGGTAGGGACCAAGAGGAGGAGTTGGAACTTGGCCCACCAATGGATCTAAACCCGATCCATTAATTAAGATCCATTCCACTAAAGGATCTTAATTGAACTTCCTCACCAACCCCCATATTTTCAAATGAGCTCCACATATTACGAGTCATCCATCCCCCTCCCCCCCCGTGTTTAAGATCACGCATGCCTGTTAATTAATTTAAATTACTTATAATTCAAATTAATTAACCTCTGAGTCCTTGACTAGTACCACTCAACCTTATCATCATGCCGGATTAAATCCACCTGTAGGGTTTAGCATGATGAACCTTTCGAGCTCATCAAGGGGGCATCATCAACCCGACTCACCAGGATACGGATTTCGTCAATAATCAACAATACATCATATTATTAATTTTATTTCCCAACTTACCGGGTCTTTCGATCTAACAGAATAGATCTCGCCCATTGGTAAATCAAAGAAATAATAGTTAATAATATATGCCCGTTATTATATCGGGATTAAGGGATCGTACTCCATAATATAATCTTGAGGTCCTATCCAATTATCGAGTCAGTACAAATTGGATAACCTCGAGTTTTGGTCCTACTCAATGTATTCAAAGCACACTAGTGTAATTTTATGGTCATGACCAACCACACCTAATTACACTACAAACATTCTGATGGGTTGTCCAATTCCATCTCAGTTGTGAGCCTCTTATTTATACTAAGCAAGGAACTGATAACATGATCTTCCGTGTGACACCACACACCATGTTATCTACAATGCAAAGTAATTGGACTTCATGCATGTACTAATATAAACAGACACCTAGTGTAGTTGTGATTCTCTTTTCAAAACTAAGATGTTCATATAAAGAAGTTCGTGTCTTTCAGTATACACATCTTACAATCTCCCACTTATACTTAAAGACATTACTGTTCTCTCACTGCCATACATCTGACTCCCATATCCTCCACATGCCAATCAAAAGCTCAGCTGGAAGAGCTTTCGTGAAAGGATCTGCCAGGTCATCCTCTGATTCAATCTTGGCGACAACCACTTCTCCTCGCTTTACTATTTCTCGTATCAAGTGGTACTTGCGGTCTATGTGTTTACTCGCCTTATGGGCTCGTGGTTCCTTCGAGTTTGCAACTGCACCACTATTATCACAAAAGATTGTGATAGATCTGGGCAAACCAAGAATCACTTGCAAGTCCATGATGAAGTTCCTAAGCCATACAACTTCCTTGGCTGCCTCTGAGGCTGCCACATATTCAGCTTCCATGGTGGAGTCTGCCACGCATTTCTGCTTGACACTCATCCAGACAATGGCTCCACCTCCTATCTGACTGGAAATATGAGTCTGTATAACCCACAGGGACTAATTGGTCTGCTCGATAAACCAGCATATAATCCCTAGTCCGTCTCAGGTATTTCAATATATGCTTTACCGCAGCCCAATGTCCCTGTCTAGGATTACTCTGATATCTTCTAACCATGCCCACGGCAAAACAGATATCAGGTCTCGTGCACAACATTGCATACATGAGGCTTCCTACTGCCGAAGCATAAGGAACCGCCTTCATTTCCTCTATCTCCTTTGATGTTTTCGACACATCTCCTTGGATAGAGGAACTCCATGCCTGAAGGGTAAGAAACCCTTCTTGGAGTTTTCCATGCTAAAACGAGACAAGACGGTGTCAACATATGAAGCTTGGGATAAGCACAACATCCTTTTCTGGCGATCCCTTATGACTTTGATCCCAAGGATGTGTCCCGCTTCTCCTAAGTCCTTCATATCAAACTGCTTTGATAGCTAGACCCTTACGTCTAATAACACTTTGACATTGTTGCTAATTAACAAAATGTCATCTACGTAAAGTACAAGAAACACCATGACGTTTCTGTCACATCTTTTGTATACACATGACTCATCCAGGCTTTGAGTAAACCCATATGGTTGGATTACTTCATTAAAGTGGATGTTCCAAGATCTTGAAGCTTGCTTCAATCCATAAATGGACCGATTCAGCTTGTACACTAGATGCTCTTTGCCCTTTGCAATGAACCCTTCTGGTTGCTGCATGTAGATGGTCTCCTCAAGACTTCCGTTAAGGAAAGCTGTCTTGGCGTCCATCTGCCATACCTTATAATCCATATGAGCTGCAATAGATAGGAGAATCCGGGTCAACTTAAGCATGGATACTGGCGGAAAAGTCTCCTTATAATCGATACCCTCTTTCTGAGTGTACCCTTTCACAACAAGCCTTGCTTTGAAGGTCTCAATCTTCTCGTCTGATCCTCTCTTTCTCTTGTAGATCCACTTGCATCCAATGGCTTTTACACCATTGGGTGGATCTACTAACTCTCAGACCTGATTAGAATCTATAGATTCTATTTCAGAGTTCATTGCCCTTTGCCAAGAATCTATATCCAGATCTTGGAGGGCCTCGTTATAGGTCCAGGGATCGGGTTCATGTTTACTAGAGACCAAGTCCGAAGACTCTCCCAAAAACTTGAACCGTTCAGGCTGTCTAACAACCCTCCCACTACGATGAGGCACCACCTGTGTATCCTCAGTGACACGTGATGCAGTGACTTGTGGTGTGTCATCTTGTACAATTGGTCCTAAAGTCGGAACGTCCACTCTTAACTCTTCAAGCACTAGTCTACTCTTGGGCTTATGGTTCATCACATAGACTTCCTCTAAGAATCTAGCATTCGTACTAACGATTACCTTCTGATCCTTAGGACTATAGAACAGACCACCCTTCGTTCCTCTAGGATAGCCTACGAATAGACGTACCTCCGTATGAGATTCCAACTTGTCAGTATCTCCCTTCAGCACATGTGCTGGACTACCCCAAATCCGAACATGTCCTAGACTTGGCTTGCGCCCAGTCCACAATTCTGTAGGAGTATGAGGGAATGACTTAGATGGAACCAAGTTCAGTATGTACGTTGTCGTTTCCAGAGCGTATCCCCAGAACGAATCAGGTAAGTATGAATAGCTCATCATTGACCTAACCATTACCATAAGAGTCCTATTCCTTCTTTCTACAACTCTGTTCTGTTGGGGTGTACCGGGTGCAGTTAGCTGGGACTGAATCGCAGCTTCTGATAGGAAGGTCCTAAACTCTCCAAAGAGGTACTCGCCACCACGATCTGATCGCAGTGTCTTGATACTTTTACCTCGATGTTTCTCCACATCAGCCTTGAATTCTTTGAACTTTTCAAAGCATTCAGACTTGCGGTGCATCAGGTAAATGTACCCATACCTTGAATAATCGTCAATGAAGGTGACGAAGTATTCAAAGCCACCTCTAGCCTGGATTGACATAGGACCACACAAATCAGAATGAATCAGTTCTAACACATCTTTGGCCCAATACCCCTTAGCCTTGAAAGACCTCTTGGTCATTTTACCTTCCAAGCAAGACTCACAGGTCGGGAGATCTTCCACCACCAATGAACCCAGGGGCACATCGGCTATCAACCTCTGAATCCTACTAAGGTTAATATGACCAAGCCTAAAGTGCCAAAGATACGTCTGATTCATCTTAGAAGGCTCCTTTCTCTTATTCAAGTTAGATCATGAGATATTTACTTCAAATTGCATCGTGGGAGTCATTGGTTCTAGAGTATACAGATTGCCGACCATTGTACCCGAACAGATAATCTCACTATTTCTTTTAATAACTGTTGGTGCAGGAAGCACCATATCGATCCTTGTTTTGATATTGGCAAAGGATTCAAAGTTAAGTGTTATTTGTTGTCTAATATGCTCATTAAGTGTGCAGGAAACAAAGTCCTAGTGAAGGGCTGTTAGGCACCTGGCGAAGGAATGCCAGGATACAAAGCCCTAGCGAAGGACTGCTAGGCACCTGGCGAAGGAATACCAGGATACAAAGCCCTAGCGAAGGAATGCTAGGCACCTGGTGAAGGAATGCCAGGGTACAAAGCCCTAGCGAAGGACTGCTAGGCACTGGTGAAGGAATGCCAGGGTACTGAAGCCCTAGAGAAGGACTGCTAGACGCCAGGCGAAGGATAGCTTGGGACTGAAGACCTAGCAAAGGACAGCTAGGCACCGGGCGAAGGACAGCTTGGTATCCAAGACTTGGCGAAGGACCACTAGGCAAAAGACCAACCAGAGGAGCGGTTGGCATCAGGTACATTCTCCCGAGAGGAGTAGGTGAGGACGCGTTCCCCGTCGAGGGAACAGTAGGCGTCGGTTCGACCTAGGGCTCCATTTTGGAGGCCCAAAGTCAGAACCAAGACAGCTAAGGCTGTATAAACTTACATCTTATTGCTTTATGGTGTATTGGATTAACCCTGGATGCAGGACCGAAGGAACGAGTGTCTGCAGCTCAGAGAGCCTCAATGGAGTGAGGCAACAGCTGACCAGGGTGCCCGGAGTGTCCCGGGCGCCCCCAAGGTGAACACCAAACCCATGAAGCAGAGGCATGCTTCGACAGCTCAAGGGCGGGGTGCCCCTGTGCTCCCGGGCGCCCTCGCTGCTCCCGGGCGCCCCCAGCGCTCCGGGCGCCCCCAGCGCTCCGGGCGCCCCCAGGTCAAGTAGTCGAAGCAGCTCCAGCGAAGCCAAGAGGATAAGATTCTGACCCGGTCAATCCAGGCACCCCCAGCGTTCCAGGTGCCCCGGTCAATGCTTGATCCCGAGTTTTAAGGGATCAGAGCTGACCGAGAAGGAAGTGGATCGACCGACACGTGGGGGGGCACCCCCGACGTCCCGGGCGCCCCCAGGTGCTATAAAAAGACCCTCGAACTTCAGGACAACAAACTCATTCAACGCATTCACGCTCTTCTGCTCCCGCGCTCTGCTCCAGAAACCTCCCGACTCGAGATTGAAGCGCCGGTGACGTCCCATTGCTCCGAAAAGATAATCTACATCGGACGTCAGTAAAACAAGAGTTACTTTTTCTTACTACACTAATTCTGTAATTCAATCTTGTAAACTGTTTTGCGAACTTATAGAATTGCCCGCAGAAAATGGTCAACGACCGTGGGCCTTGGAGTAGGAGTCGACCTAGGCTCTGAACCAAGTAAAACTACCTGTGTTCGCGATTGATTTTTCCGCTGCGTACTTGCTCTAATTTTTCCGAAAAGCGTTTAACGATATCAACCCCCCCTCTCTATCGTTTCTCTCGATCCAACAAGTGGTATCAGAAAGGGGAAGTTCAAACTTGATGCAACCACCAGTTTGAAAGTTTTTTTCGGATTTACAAAATTTTTTTTAATCTTATTTCTTTTCTTTCTTGTTAATCGAGGTTGGTGCAACACCACTCGATCTTTTTCAAATAAATAATATCTGTAGGAAAATGAACAATTTAATTTTGAATTCTTATTTTTACACCATAAGTCAGAATTTATAAAACGAACAATTTTTAAAAATTTGTCATAAATTTTTTATTTTTTTCGAAATTCGTGCTACTTTAATTCGAGCAAAATTCTTTTTCCCAAACATTAAATTCTTACTTTTTCAGTATTAATCAGAAATGACAAAATTAACATTTTCAAAAATTTATCATAAATTATTTTTATTATTTTAGTATTATTCTGCCTCGAAATTCGTGCAATATTTTTTTTGCTACTTTTTCCGTTCTCTCGCACTACTAATCCAAGACCAAGTCTTGGTACATTTCTATTTTTTCCTTTTGTGTGCAAGATCTATCATTTTAAATGGCCAATCAAGAGTGGAACAGTGCCCGTTCACCGCTATTCTCTGGCGAGAACTTCAATTATTAGAGAAGTCAAATGGAGTTCAATCTGAAGGCCCATATGGACGTATTATCGATCATTTAAACAGGGTTCTCCCTCCCTACAGAAGATGGACTATCAATTACGTGGGACCAACTAGATGAACCAACCCTAAGGAAGATAGAGACAGATGCAAGGGTGACTGCAATCCTACAATGTGGCCTAACCAATGAAGAATTGAAGCGGGTCGGATCCTTCACCTGTCCCAAGGAGATGTGGGAAAAGCTAATCAATCTACACGAAGAGAGCTCCGATACTGAGATCTTAGAAGAGTCAGCACCCGACCTCAAAATTGACTCCGGATCAGAAGATGAGATAGAATCCATACTTGACTGCGAATTCGAGCCAGAGTCAGAAGACAAAGTGACTGAGACAAAAATGGTAACCAAATTTGATTTTTTTCCAGAATTACAATTAAATAATCAGACTGATACTATAATGGTCGAGGAAGGTATAAATTCTATTGCAGGGAAAATTCCAAAAGTACCACCAAAGAAGGAGCTTCAACCAGTACCCGAGTCTGACTCAGACTCGGAATCAGAAGACAACGAAGGAGATCGACCCAAACTGGTCCGATTAGCTCGTGATCATTACAAGAGTACTGGACAAACGATCGGGAAAGATAAGTTTTCAATATTAGAAAATCCATTATTTATTTCAAATAACTTGATTAATTTATATAAATTAGTTAAGGTTAATATGTTAGAAAACTTATTTCACAACCTTGTTGATTTTAAGAACCCAAAGTACTATTTCGATTATGATGTAACTTAGATCATTTTTTTTTTGGTTTGCTTTAGTTGTATGTTGCTTTTTATTTGGTTTACTTAGAATTAGGACTAGCTAGATTAAGGACTCAATCAATTAATTAAAATTTGAACAACATAGTATTGGGTGGCGGTGAGATGATAGTACGTTAGGGAAGCCAAATCTAATAAGGTCAAGTATACTCTACTTGGTCTCTTTAGACTGGTGAAACTAGCCGAAGCTACCGATCCATGACCCAAACTAGTTAGACCAGAATTTACCAAAAAGAAATTTTGAAGATAAAATTTCACTAAAAGGCTTTGTCTAGGAAAGGGTTGATGATCTAATAAGGCTACGGCCAAAGAAGGCCTTGTGCCTCACCAAGACCTGGAAGCCAATTTTTGAAATTCAAATTCAATTTACTCTTTGTTAAATTCGAATCTAACACAAATTTTTAGTTAATTTTAGATTCAAATATCTCTTTTCAAAACAAATTTAAATTGGGCTTAAAAAAAAATTAATTTAACTTTTCAAAATTAATCATGGCCTTTTCAAAATAAATCTTTCCATTAAAATATTTATCTCACAAAACCCATAAGGTTAACATGTTTGATCACAAAGAACTGGGTGAGATATGTAGGACCTAAAAGCATAATCCTTTTAAATAAAAAATATTTTCAAAAGTTATTCAAAATTATCTCTATTTTTTCCCAGTTTACGGTACCCTACTCTTTCAATTCTAAGGTTTTTTTGTAATATGAAATTTCATGTTAAATATCTCAATAGACTCATTTTAAATGTAATCTAGGGCTTGTTTGATTTAGTTATCGACTGGTCAAATATAGTCAACTGAGTCAAACTTGGTCAAAATAGTCAACCCTAGTCAACATAGTCAAACCTGCTCAACACTGAAACCCCTTAAGGAACTTAGATAAAAGTCAGACCATGTCGGATACAGAGGGAGTTTCTTTTTTTTTTCTCTCAAAAAATTTAAATTTATTCAAAAACCCTCGTATATTACTATCTCTTTGAAAAATTATTATCATTTCAAAATATCTTTAAAAAAAATTATTATTATTTCAAAATATTTTTCGAGAACTGTGCTATCATTCCAAATCATGTCTTCAAAAATTTATCTCCTTGAAAGTTATCATACTCAGAAGGTTATTCAAAATTATTCTTTTTATAAACCCTAAAGACACAGAGGAAGGTCCACTTCATGATCTATAAGGACTCCTAGGATGTGTCAAATTTAAGGGGAGTTTGAGTCAAAAGAAGAATTTCTGAAATATTTTTTTTGTTTTGAAATTGTTAGATAAATTCCTTTGATCTAAACTGAACCCTAAAGACTCAGAGGAAGAATACTTGTGGTCAACAAGCTTCCAAGGACTGCGTTAAATTTAAGGGGAGGTCAAATTAAAAGTGTTATTAAACATTTCTAAATAATATGTTTTCATACACTATATTTTCAAAATTGTGTCGAAAACATAAGTAATTTGTCTTACAAAATATTATTTTAAAATGTTTTTGTGGCTTATAAAAATATTTTTTATACCTTAGAAAATAATACTTGGCATTGGAAAATTTTCCAGGACACTTAGGGAAATATCTTGTAGTTAACAAGGTTTCCTAGGATTGTGTCAGACTGAAAAAGAAACCAAGTAAAGTATCATGATCTCAAAATAACATTAAATGTGTTTAAAAGTACTTATATGCATACTCTTCAAAAGTACTTATATTTTTTAAAAATTGCATGATATCTTTTAAAAGTACTTCTATTTTTCAAAATTAAATGTGTTCAAAAGTACTAATATGTAACGACCCGGAAAATTCTCTTAATATTCTATGAAAATATGGAGCATGTTTAGATAATTTTCGAAGGATCTAAAAGTATTGATACGAGCTTTGGGCTAGAAAATTCATATTTTCTCATTTAAATTGAGAAAACTAAGAACTAATGGGCCTTATATGGGCCTTTCTAGTACCATAATTATCGGTGAATTTTAGGTAAAAGTTAGTATAAATATAAATAGGATTTAATTGGATATATTAGCATGATTTTGGGTAAATATTAGTCTAATTTCCCCATTTAAATAAAGAGATTTGATACTAATGGGCTTTAAATGAGCTCCAAAAATGGGTATTAATTGGGTAAAATTAATATAAATATAAAAGAATTTTATTTAGGAATGTTGGCAAAATTATGGGTCATTTTTGGAGAATTTTTGAAATAAAAGGGGAATTTTCGAAAATAAGAAAAAGGATTAAATAAAATAAAAATAAAATAAAAATAAAGGTGCATGGGCCAAGGATTGAACCTTGGACCTTTTGGACAAGAATGAATGCTTTAACCAACTCACCTAGCAAGGAATTCTTGTGAGGAAAGGAAGTGAATGGTGGTTAAATGGTAGAGGAAGATGAAGGGCCATAGAAAACTCTTCATTCACCACCTTAATGGTTGATTAATAAGGGGGTTTGGGAGTTTCATTCTTCATGCCATCAAGTGCATTTGCTCCTCTCTTCCTTCTCCATTCTTGCCGAGCACTCAAGGAGGACTTCTCCCTTGAGAAAACTTCACAAAAAGTCTCATCCTCCAAGATCTAAGGTCTTCTCAAGTTTCCAAGGGCTAGGTGTGGTCAAGTCTTCTTCCTTCTTTCCATCCAAGGTCTAAAAATCAAGAAATCTAAGGTAAGACTCCCTCACCTATGGTATAATAGTTACCAACATTTTCCATGATTTTTGGCATGATATATGGGTGGGTTTCGGATTTAATGTTGAAGGGAAACAAAATCCAGGTCTCTATGGTTCAAAGGTTTCGGCCAGCATGTTTTAAAGGTCCATAATTATGCTAAAAATAATGATAATATTATTTGATGTTCCCTTATGATGTTTATAAGTTAATTGAAATTTTTGGGGATTTTTGGCATGATATATGGGTTAGTTTCGGATTTAATGTTGAAGGGAAACAAAATCCAGGTTTCTATGGTTCAAAGGTTTCGGCCAGCATGTTTTAAAGGTCCATAATTATGCTAAAAATCATGATAATGTTATTTAGTGTTCCCTTATGATGTTTAGAAGTTAAGTAAAATTTTTGGGAATTTTTGGAGTACTCTAGGACACCCTAGAGTTTCGGCCAACATGAAGGAAGCAAAACCCAGAACTTTAAGTTCAAGGGTTTCGGCCAGCATGTTTTAAAGGTCTAAAAATATGTTAAAAATCATGATAATGTTATTTAGTGTTCCCTTATGATGTTCAGAAGTTAAGTAAAATTTTTGGGAATTTTTGGAGTATTCTAGGACACCCTAGAGTTTCGGCCAACATGAAGGAAGCAAAACCCAGAACTTTAAGTTCAAGGGTTTCGGCCAGCATGTTTTAAAGGTCTAAAAATATGTTAGAAATCAGGATAATGTTATTTAATGTTCCCTTATGATGTTTAGAAGTTATGTATAATTATTTTGTACTAGAAAATGGAAATGAAGAAAAAGAATTTAAGTTTACATGTTTTTTTTTTTTTTTTTTTTTTTTTTTAGTTAAGTATATTTTTGGGAATTTTTGGAGTACCCTAGAGACCCCTATGAGTTTCGGCCAACAAACAAGGAAAGGAAACCAAGAACCCTAGGTTTGTGGGTTCCGGCCACCATGATTTTGGGGTCTATAATTATGCCAAAAATCTTGATGATGTTGATTAATGTTCCCTTATGATGTGTAGTAAGTAAATATAATTTTTGGGAATTTTTGGGGTACCCTAGAGTACCTTAGGGTATAGGTAATTAGGAGGTATGCTTAAGTAAGGTGAAGGAATACCATGTTAACTAAACCTATAGCTTATATGTCATGAAATATACGTTAGGTCATAGAATGTTTAGACATATGCCATGATTTAGGAATGATATGTATGTATGACATGATGTATGAATGATATGTATGTAGGCCATGTCTTATGAATGATATGAATGTATGCCATGCTTGTGTGTGTATGCCATACTATATGAATGATGTGTACCTATGCCATGTCTAATAATGGAAACGATGAATGAAGGCTAAGTATGATGAACGAATGAATATGCTATGAATAATGATGAATGAAGAAGCATATGAAAGCATTTATTTTATTTTATGGGCTTGTACCGGACCTAAGTAAGGTCCACGGTTCTGGACTACCGATGATGCTGTCCACGGTTCGGGACTACCGATGATGCTGTCCTTACGGTTCGGGACTACCGATGAAGCTGTCCTTACCCTAGTAGGTCGAGATTAGCTACCTCGTATTTACTTAGGGATGCGCGCATATGATGAAT
Organism: Boesenbergia rotunda; assembly: GCA_024364735.1. Classification (NCBI taxonomy): domain Eukaryota; kingdom Viridiplantae; phylum Streptophyta; class Magnoliopsida; order Zingiberales; family Zingiberaceae; genus Boesenbergia; species Boesenbergia rotunda. The sequence goes on along the minus strand of JAGFNQ010001161.1, from coordinate 130,139 downwards.
GAATGTGGTACAAGCCAGGGCCCAATGAAAGTTATGATTATGTTAAAAGCATGTTTTCAAGATTAAGCATCCATATATATATATATATATATATATATATATATATATATATATATATATATATATATATATATATATATATATATATATATGCACGATTGCCACATGCATCCATTCATGTTATGCATCATGTTATGAAAAGTATGTTTACGAAAAGTATATTATGAAGATATGTTCATGCCATGATTTTATTTATGTTTATGCCATGATTTTATTTATGTTTATGCCATGATTTTATTTATGTTTATGCCATGATTTTATTTATGTTTATGCCATGATTTTATTTATGTTTATGCCATGATTTTATTTATGTTTATGTCATGATATTATTTAAGCTTATGCCATGATATTATTTAGGTTTATGCCATGATGTTATTTATGTTTATGCCATGATTTGATGCTAGTTTAGAACGCCATGCTTTAATTATGTTTATGATAGTTTAGGATGCCATGATTTTATCTATGTTTATGTTAGTTTAGGATGCCATGATTTTATGCTAGTTTAGAATGTCATGCTTTAATTATGTGTATGCTAGGTTAGGATGCCATGAGTTTATTGATGTTTATGTTAGTTTAGGATGCCATGGTTTAATTATGTTTATGTTACGTTAGAATGCCATTATTTTGTTCATGCTCATGCTAGTGTGGGATGCCATGATTGTAATTAGATTTATGCCATGATTTTATTTATGTCTATATCAAGCATTATGCCATGCTATGATTGTGTACGATGTTTATGTTATGTCAATAATTATGCCGTACCCGAATGTTTATGGTTATGTTTATGTCATGCTATGAATGGGGTGAAGCTATGCCCATGACATGTCAAATGAATGCTAAGTGATGCTAGGGATGATGCTCTAAGTAAAGCGCTAAGAGTGCTAATGTTTCATATGTTTATGATTAAGTGACGGACGGTTTTAGTGAGTAGGAAAGAGTCTTACTAAGCCTGTGTGCTTATAGTTTTATTTTCTTATACCGCAGATCACGCAAAGGAACAGTAAGGAAGCAGCAGGAGGGCTTTGCAGAATGCGTGTGATAGTGACTTGGCCAAGAGACCATATGTTTGCTTGCCTTATGATGGAACTTTACCTTTACTACTGAGTACTTGAATATGACTATGACTCTATGATATGATGCTAAAGTATGACAGAAAGCTAAAGTATAACATGATGCTGAGTATGACATGATGCTAAGTATGTTATGATGCTAGGAATGATAGAAAGTGCATGTAGGTGTAAGTTTAAAGTTTTCCGCTGCGTTATGATGTCTACATGCCCTAAGTATGTTAACATAACGCCGCTTTATGGTGGTCAAAGAAAAAAAAAGCGGGCGTTACATAATACCTTTCTAAAGCAATAGTGTTCTAAGTTCGTGAATTTTCTAAAGACTTGACTACAAATACAAAAATTTTTTTTTCCAAAATTGCACAATATCTTTCAAAGCGGAGTTTTTTTGGGTGCAATTTAAGTTGTGTGCTTTCAGAATTATACTAAGTATTTTTATATTTTCAAAACTCATAAGCTCTGATACACACATTTTTTTTAATATCTTCTTTCAAAAAGTTCCTTATTGATATATGGCCAGGAGAGAGAAAATTTTAAATTTTATCTTGTTTTCACAAGTATTTTTAAGTGCTTTAAAATTGGTCTAAGCATCTTCAAAGTACTTTCAAAACCTCTAAAGCACTAAGTATATTTATTTTGAAAATATTTCTAAGTAAAATCTTTCTTAGTAAACAAAGATTGACTGAGCAAAAATCTGTGAAATCTTTGACAAATGTTTCTAAGCAAAAATCTATGTTTCAGCAAAAACTTGTCTATTTAAAGATTTTTCCAAGTAAAAATGGTTTTTAATACACATAATATGTTCCAAGGAAATTTCTCTATAAGTGCAAAAGTTGAACCTTAAAAAAAACCTGTTTCCAAAATATTAGCTAAGTAAGTTACTGCTAAGTTTTTCTTGAAAACTATGTTGCATGTTTTTGTTAATATAAGGAGAAGAGTTGTCACATTAAGGGGGAGCTTCATGTATTTTCAAAACATCTATTACTTTGAACATCATTTTTTATGAAATCCTTTACTTAAAGTTTTTCTTGAAAACTATTTTTTTAAACTCCCTTACTTAAATTTATTTTGGTAAAACTCAAAACTCCCTATTTGATACCCTGTTCGTCCATGTATGTTTTTGATATATGTCAAAGGGGGAGGAAAGGTCAAAGTTAAGGGTTTTATAACACAAGTATTTAGGGTTTTAGGGGGAGTATAAAAAAAATGAAAATTTTTTTTAATCTACAATATATTGTTCATACTCCTTCATTTCTTAACTGTTATATGTTTATACTTAACTTTGAATTGTGTTGCCATAAATCAAAAAGAGGGAGATTGTTGGTGCAGGAAGCACCATATCGAACCTTGTTTTGATATTGGCAAAGGATTCAAAGTTAAGTGTTATTTGTTGTCTAATATGCTCATTAAGTGTGCAGGAAACAAAGTCCTAGTGAAGGGCTGCTAGGCACCTGGCGAAGGACTGCCAGGATATAAAGTCCTAGTGAAGGACTGCTAGGCACCTGGCGAAGGAATGCCAGGATACAAAGCCCTAGCGAAGGAATGCTAGGCACCTGGTGAAGGAATGCCAGGGTACAAAGCCCTAGCGAAGGACTGCTAGGCACTGGCGAAGGAATGCCAGGGTACTGAAGCCCTAGCGAAGGACTGCTAGGCGCCAGGCGAAGGACAGCTTGGGACTGAAGACCTAGCAAAGGACAGCTAGGCACCGGGCGAAGGACAGCTTGGGACTGAAGACCTAGCAAAGGACAGCTAGGCACCGGGCGAAGGACAGCTTGATATCCAAGCCCTGGCGAAGGACCGCTAGGCAAAAGACCAACCAGAGGAGCGGTTGGCATTAGGTACATTCTCCCGGAGGAGTAGGTGAGGACGCGTTCCCCGTCGAGGGAATAGTAGGCGTCGGTTCGACCTAGGGCTCCATTTTGGAGGCCCAAAGTCAGAACCAAGACAGCTAAGACTGTATAAACTAACATCTTATTGCTTTATGGTGTATTGGACTAACCCTGGATGAAGGACTGAAGGAACGAGTGTCAGCAGCTTTGAGAGCCTCAAAGGAGTGAGACAACAGCTGACCAGGGCGCCCGGAGTGTCCCGGGCGCCCCAAGGTGAACACCAAACCCATGAAGCAGAGGCATGCTTCGACAGCTCAAGGGCGGGGCGCCCCCGTGCTCCCGGGCGCCCCCGCTGCTCCCGGGCGCCCCCAGCGTTTCGGGCGCCCCGGTCAAAGCTTGATCTCGAGTTTTAAGGGATCAGAGCTGATCGAGAAGGAAGTGGATCGACCGACACGTGGGGGGGGGCCCCCGACGTTCCGGGCGCCCCCAGGTGCTTTAAAAAGTCCCTCAAACCAAGGCTTCAGGACAACGAACTCATTCAACGCATTCATGCTCTTCTGCTCCCGCGCTCTGCTCCAGAAACCTCCCGACTCGAGATTGAAGCGCCGGCGACGTCCCATTGCTCCGAAAAGATAATCTACATCGGACGTCGGTAAAAGAAGAGTTACATTTTCTTACTGCACTAATTCTGTAATTCAATCTTGTAAACTGTTTTGCGAACTTATAGAATTGCCCGCAGAAAATGGTCAACGACCGTGGGCCTTGGAGTAGGAGTTGACCTAGGCTCCGAACCAAGTAAAACTGCCTGTGTTCGCGATTGATTTTTCCACTGCGTACTTGCTCTAATTTTTTCGAAAAGCGTTTAACGATATTCACCCCCCTCTATCGTTTCTCTCGATCCAACAATAACAACTTTATTATCAAAAGCAACAGAATATCCATCCTTTATCAACTTAGAAATTGAAATTAGATTCTTTCTAAACGAGGGTACATAAAGACAATCTCTCATAACTAACAATTTATTTCTCTCAAAGATAAATAAAAAACTCCCACTGCAACTGCTGCCACTTTTGTAGCATCGCCCATGTAGACCATGATTTCTTCATCCGCTAGCAGTCGGGTTTCCTAGAACCCCTGCAGAGTGTTGCAGACATGGTCAGTGGCTCCCGTATCTACACACCAGGTACTGGTAGATAGCACCACTATATATGTTTCAACGACTAAGGCTGAAGAAATTCCTTTGTCTTGTCGGCGGGGGCAGTCCGCCTTACAGTGCCCAGTTTGTTTGCATATGAAGCACTTGCCTTTCGGCTTCTTCACGCTACTCTGGGGTCCCTACGATGCTGTTGCCTTCTTGAACCCTCCTTGTTTCTTCTTCTTCTTGCCTTTCGGCACAGAAGAAGAAACCCTTTGAGTTACTAAGGCCTGCAAGTTCTGACGAAAGAGGCCCTCTGCCGCCTGAAGTTCTCCTAGCAGTTCACCCAATGTATAATCCCTTTTGTTCATATTATAGTTAGAGTCTGAACTGCTCAAAACTCCTAGGTAGAGACTGGAGTATAACATCGACCTGGGATTCCCCGTCGATTTGTGCTCCCAGTACCTCAATCTCATTGAGGTGAGACATCATCTTTAGGACATGATCCCTCACGGATGTCCCTTCGACCATAGTGGTCGTCATCAGACACTTCATCGCAAACTGCCTAGCAGCTCGACCTTGGTGCCCGATGAGATCCTTGAGGATCAGCAATATGCCACAAGCAGTGGGCATGGCCTGATGCTGATGTTGCAGCACATTCGACATCGATGCCAGAATGTAGCACTGCGCCATCTCATCCGCCTTGACCCACTTCTTGTAACACTGCTTCAACTCTTCACCAGAGTCCTCTCTAGGCCTTTCCGGACATTCCTCGAAGAGTACAAATTTGAACTCTTCAGCAGTGAGGACAATGTCAAGGTTCCTCTTCCGGTCAATGTAGTTTAGGCCAGTAAGTTTGTTTTCTTTAAGAATGGTAGCTAGTGTGTTAAAGGCCATTATGAAAAACCTGAGAATCACAACATACACTACATTAGAAATCGAAAATAAATTGATTCCTCAAAAAATTAATTTTCGAAATCAACCAACACCCCTATACACCGAGAAATTCACATGCCACGATGGTGTGGACGTATACGAATCCCTACATTCGTAAGAGGAGGTTTTACCCATCAATCTTACTATCTTGTCAACCTAACTTTTTGACAAGTAAGATCGATAGTTGGTTCACTTCGGCTCTGCGAAATAATAGCAGTGACTCCGATGGGGAGGATACTATTCTTCGCATCTAAGTGTGCACCATTACATTACACTAAGAAAATTGTTTCCGATTATGTGCCTTCCATGGGGAAGTACACACACTCTTCAACAATTTTCTATAGTCTTTTCCGATCTAGTGATCCGCAGAACAAGTCCATCCGATGGGGTGGAAGGCACTCAGAGCCGACGCGCAGACTTGTTCGCATCACTATCAGATTGTAATGGAAGATGTGGGACCCTTAGGGTCCCTCTCCCACTTACTAATTTATTTCGAGAAATTTTAACTTAGCACAGCCACACAACCAAGCACATAACCAAAAATAGGAAAACCGCAGAAAATCCTAGATTTTCTAACTTTCATGGCTCTTGTTATCTAATGCGCCTCCAGTGGTGTCGTCACTTCGTTTGCTCCTCCCTTCCTTCTGCGCAAGCTACCTCGAGGGATCTCTTAGCCTAAATGACTAGCTAGTTATTTACATCATCGATCCTATACTCCACGAAGGAGTGTACATGAAAACTAGATCGAAAGTAAAATAAAAAACTTGGCTAAACATGTGCCGTATTTAATTACAAAAATTAAATACCTAGCCTCGTCAACCCCGAAGACTAATTAATTACAAAAATTTGCATAACCATCACACAATAAATATTTGGCCATGAAGTTGGAATCTCGTGTCTACTCTTGGGCTTATGGTTCATCACATAGTCTTCTTCTAAGAATCTAGCATTTGTGCTACCGATTACCTTCTGATCCTTAGGACTATAGAACAGACCACCTTTCGTTCCTCTAGGATAGCCTACAAATAGACGTACTTTCGTAGGAGATTCCAACTTACCAATATCTCCCTTCAGCACATGTGATGGACTACCCCAAATCCGAACATGTCCTAGACTAGGCTTGCGCCTAGTCCACAGTTCTATTGGTGTAGAAGGGACTGAATTAGATGGAACCAAGTTCAGTATGTACGCTGCCATTTCCAGAGCATATCCCCAGAATGAATCAGGTAAGTCAGAGTAGCTCATCATTGACCTAACCATTTCCATAAGAGTCATATTTCTTCATTCTACCGCACCGTTCTGTTGGGGCATACCAGGTGCAGTAGCTGGGACTGAATCCCACCCTCTGATAGGTAGGTCCTAAACTCTCCAAAGAGGTACTCGCCACCATGATCAAATCGTAGTGTCTTGATACTTTTACCTCGATGTTTCTCCACATCAGTCTTGAATTCTTTGAACTTGTCAAAGCATTCAGACTTGTGGCACATCAGGTAAATATATCCATACCTTGAATAATAGTCAATAAAAGTGATGAAGTACTCAAAGCCACCTCTAGCCTGGATGAACATAGGACCACATAAATCAGAATGAACTAGTTCTAACACTTCTTTGGCCCTATACCCCTTAGCCTTGAAAGGCCTCTTGGTCATTTTACCTTCCAAGCAAGACTCACAAGTCGGGATGTTTTCCACCACCAATGAAACCAAGGGCCCATCGACTATCAACCTCTGAATCCTAATAAGGTTAATATGACCAAGCCTAAGGTGCCAAAGATATGTCTGGTTCAATTTAGAAGGTTCCTTTCTCTTATTTAGGTTAGATGATGAGCTATTGACTTCTGTTTGCATCGTAGGAGTCATTGGTTCCAGAGTGTACAGATTGCCAACCATAGTACCCGAACAGATAATCTTTCTTTTTCTTTTTATAACAACTCTGTTATTAAAAGTAATAGAATATCCATCCTTTATTAATTTAGAAACTGAAATTAAATTATCTCTAAAAGAAGGTACATATAAGTAATCTCAAATCCAACACTTTATTTCTCTCAAAAGATAAATAAAAATCTACCACTGCAACTGCTGCCACCTCCGTAGCATTGCCCATGTAGACGACGATTTCCACATCAGCCAGTCGTCGGGTTTCCTGGAACCCCTGCAGAGTATTTCAAACATGATCAGTTACTCCCGTATCTTTGTACCAGGTACTGGTAGATAGCACCGCTAAACATGTTTCAATGACTAAGCACAAGGAAATACCTTTGTCTTGACGACGGGGACAATTCACCTTCCAGTGTCCAGTTTACTTACAGGTGAATCACTTGCCTTTTGGCTTCTTCACACCAGTCCGTGGTCCCTGCGATCCTATTGCCTTCTTAAACCCACCTTATTTCTTCTTCTTCCTACCTTTCTGCACAGAAGTAGAAACCCTCTGATTCACTAAGGCCTGCGAACTCTGCTGAAACAACCCCTCTGCCGCCTGGAGTTCTCCCAGAAGTTCCCCCAACGTATACTCATGCTTATTCATGTTATAGTTGAGTCGGAACTGCTCAAAACTCCTAGGCAGAGATTGGAGTATAATATCGACCTGGGTTTCCCCATCGATCTGTGCTCCAAGTACCTCAATCTCATTGAGGTGAGCCATCATTTTAAGGACATGATCCCTCATAGGTGTCCCTTCGACCATAGTAGTCGTCATCAGGTTCTTCATCGTGACCTGCCTAGCAGCACGATTCTGGTGCCCGAAGAGCTCCTTGAGGTTCAGCATCATGTCACAAGCAGTGGACATGGCCTGATGCTGATGTTGCAATACATTCGACATAGATGCCAAAATTAGGACAGTCTTCAGAGAGTACAAATTTATACTCTTCAGCTCTAAGGACAATGTCTAGGTTTCTTTTCCAGTCAATGTAATTGGGTCCAGTAAGTTTGTTCTTCTTAAGCATGGTAGCTATTATTGGATCGAGAAAACCGATAGGGGGGGTGAATATCGGAAAACTTTCGGATTTAACATTAAGAGCGATTGCAGCGGAAATTGAAAATCACATCACACAGACACAGTCGATTTTACTTGGTTCGGAGCCTGTGTCGACTCCTACTCCAAGGCCCACGGTCGTTGACCGTTTACTTTGGGCAATTCTATATAGGCGCAATAAAAGATTACAAATATTGATTTGCAAATACAGTATAGTAAACATAACGAAAAGAAAGCTATTCTTTTTACCGACGTCCGATGAAGGTTGACTTTTTCGGAGCAGCGGGACGTCGTCGGCTTGAGTTGGGAGGTTTCCGGAGCAAGGCGCGAGAGCGGAAGAGCGTAGAAGCGTTGTGTCGAAGTGATGCCTTGAAGCCTTGGTCGAGGGCCCTTTATATATGGCTAGGGGGTGCCCTCCACGTGGCCTTTGATCCACCAAAGTCTCGGTCGCGTCTGATCCACTGGATCCGCTTTGATCGGGGTGCCCGGAGCGCACGGGGCGCCCGGATTGACCGGGTCAAACACTTATCAGGCTTCGCTGGCTTCTGGGTCGAGGTATGAGCATGGGGGCGCCCGGGACACAGGGGGCGCCCGGGAGCAGGGGGGCGCCCGGGAGCACGGGGGCGCCCGGGTGTTGTACTGTCGAAGCCACTTTGCACTTGACTTGTTTTGTATGTACCTTGGGGGCGCCCGGGACACTCCGGGCGCCCTACTCAGCCATTGCCTCTCTCCTTTGAGGCTTTCTGAGCTGCAGACACACGTTCCTTCGGTCCTGCATCCAGGGTTAGTCCAAAACACAACAATACATTAAGTGGTTAGTTTATACAGCCTTAGCTGTCTTGGTTCTGACTTTGGTCTCCAAAATGGAGTCCTAGGTCGAACCGACGCCTACTGTTCCCTCGACGGGGAGCGTGTCCTCACCTACTCCTCTCGGGAGAATTTACCTGTTGCCAACCGCTTCTTTGGTTGGACTTTTGCCTGACGGTCCTTTGTCAGGTCTTGGATACCGAGCTGCCCTTCGCTCGCTGCCTAGCATTCCTTCGCTAGGGCTTCAATCTCAAGCTGTCCTTCGCCTGGCGCCTAGCAGACCTTCGCTAGGTCTTTTGACCCTGGCATTCCTTCGCCAGTGCCTAGCATTCCTTCGCTAGGGCTTTTCCTGCACACTAGAGTAACTTGTTAGAAAACAAGTAAGACTTAACTTTTGACCTATGTTGTCATTATCAAAACACAGGTTTGACTTGGGTGCATTCTACACCAACAATCTCCCCCTTTTTGATTTATGGCAACCCTAGTTCAAAAAGTTAAGTTTAAGCAAACATGAAAAAGGTTTAAACTTTGTTCCCTCCCCCTGGAAGGAATCTCTCCCTAGATATTTCAAAAATTCGTGGGGAAAAACTTTACTTGCACTTTGAAAACTTAAGTTTTAGGTACTTAGAAATCTTTTAATAACTTAAATTAAAAGTACATAGGAGAGTTTTTGAAGCATGATTTTAGAGTACTTAAAAAGTTTGAAGCTTTAAGTTTTAAGGTACTCAAAAGTTTTGAAAGTGTTAGCTTAAGTACTTAGTAGGCTTTGAAATACTTTAGTATATTAAGTACTTAATAACTTTGAAAATTTAAGTACTTAAAGTACATTTGGAAAACTTAGGTACTTATAAAAAAAACTTAAGTACTTAAAAAAACTTAAGTACTTAGTAATTTTGAAAGACCTAAGTACTTAGTAACATTGTACTTATATAGTTTTGAAAAACTTCAGCTTAAAGTACTTATAGAAAATTTTTTTTTGCCAAGCTTAAGTTAGAAAATTTTTGAAGGCTTAAGTATTTTTGAAAATTTTTGAATAAGGATAAAAATTTTTTTTTTTGAAACCTTTTTGAATAAAACATTTTAGAAAACTTTTTGAATAAGTAAAATAAATTTTACTCTCTCCTTTCCTATCTCTCCCCCTTTGCCATATATCAAAAAAACAGATAAATATAGCAGAAATAAGATTGCAATAAGTAAGATTTTGCTGTACTGAACCATTTCATAATTAGACTTAACTAAATCAATCAATTTTCTCTGTAGGGACCTGTCTAACCCAATTAGCTACTTACTAACTGTTATAAACAGTAGTTTTTGCTAGGGTTAGTCAAGTTAAGTGTTTCTGTTCAAGTTAGATTTTCTAAGCTTGACACTTAACTTAATTGCTATGTAAGTTGTATTTAGTGCCCTAATTACTGCAGATGCACTGACTTAAAGCATCTTGAATTAAGGTAAAGACCTAAGCATCTCAACCCTTTCTAGGTTATCAACCAAAAGTACCCTAAGGTGCTTGTGAGATGCTGGCTTCTAAGTCTATAGGTGCATGCAGTTCTAGGGTTAGGGCCTAGGCTAAGTCCATTTTCGAAAAAGCCCTAGTTTTGAAAGGGGGTAGTTTTGAAATAAAAATAAAACTAAGTCGAAAATGAAAACTGATTTTGAAATCAAGTAAAACAGTTTTTCAAATTCTATCTTTAAAAACAAATCAAGTAGAGCAGTAAAAAAATAAAAGTTAATCTATTCTACAGAACACAATCCTAACTGCCTTCTTAGTGAGCTGAACTCAGATTCAGGTAAGGGTTTTGTGAATATATCAGCTAAGTTGAATTTAGAGTCAATATACTTAAGTACTATTTCACCCCTGGCTACATGGTCTCTTACAAAATGATGTTTGACTTCTACAAATAACTGAAATTTTGTGTTAGAATCGAATTTGACAAAAAATAGTTTGAATTTGAATTTCAAAAATTAGCTTTCAGGTCTTGGTGAGGCACTAGGCCTTCTTTGGCCGTAGCCTTATGGGATCATCCACCCTTTCATTGACAAAGCCTTTTAATGAAATTTCATTTTCAAAATTATTCTTTGAAAAATTTCTGGTCTAACTAGTTTGGGTTTTGGATCGGTAGCTTCGGCTAGTTCCGCCAAATTGGCTTCCCTAACGTACTATCATCTCACCTCCACCCAATACTATGTTGTCAAGTTTCAGTTAAGTTTGTTCAGTCCTTAACTAACCATTCCTAAACCTAAGCATAGTAAATTGCAGGAATTTTAAAGAAACAAACAATCAAGCAATTGCAATCAAGGATTAAATTTTTATCTAATAATGAATATTGTTTTCAGTTTGCTCCCCCTGGACTAAAGCCACGGAGATGGTTAGGCAAGATGTGAATCTTGTCCTTGGGGATCCAATACTAATTTGATGCAGTTGGTTTGTTCAGGTATAGTTTAGGTACCCATGCCCGAATTTTACCTCTGGACTGATTCAGTACAGCAAAGTAAGATCTTTGCCGAGATTTGGTTCTATAGCCCAGTCCGGATCGATTTAGAACTGATTTCTGTTTTCCAAGGATCATGCCAAGACCCTTGGAACCAGATGTAAATCGTTCTAAAGATGATCTAAGATCCTTAACCTGAGTTTTCAGGGAGGAGTTCTCCTTTTCAAGTTTTTCAACTTGAGTAAGAGTTCCTTCCTGAACCTTCTCGGTTAAGGGTTTAGGGTCAGCTCCCTCTTTCAGGAGTTTTACTTCCTGTCGGAGGGATTCGACTCGGAGTTTGGCTTTTGCCAAATCTCGAGAAAGAAATGAAATTAGTTCACTTAATTGACATCTATTGAAACCAGTTACCTTAATTTCATCGTCTTCTGTGAAGGTCAGCTCGCCGTCATCCTGTTCTGTTTCTGATTCGGTTCCGACTTCTTCCGAGGCGATCAGAGCTAGGAGGTTGGACTGGGGTGCCTCTTCTTATTCTTCTGAGGAAGATTCGTCCTAGGTTGCTTGCAGTACCTTCTTTCTTCTCGTCTTTTTAGTCTCCTTTAGGTTAGGACACTCTGACTTGTAGTGGCCCTTTTTCTTGCACTCGTAGCAGGTCACATTGGGCTTGTTTGCGGGTTCAGCTGGTTCGTCCTTTCTTCGGTCGGTTTTTCGTTTGTTGGTTCGGTTCTTCAGCTCCTTGTAGTAGCTTCGGGCTAGTCGGACCAGCTTAGTTTGATCCCCTTCTTCGTCTTCTGAGTCTGAGTCTGAGTTAGACTCGGGTTCAGGTTCAGGCTTCTTCTTTGTTGTCCTTCCAGTTTTACCTGCAACGAAAGCAATACCTTTCTCGACCATATTGGTGTTAGTTTGTTCGTGCAGTTCTAGTTCGGAAAACAATTCGTCTAATTTTATTTTTGAAAGATCCCTTGAGACCTTGTATGCATCTACCATAGATGCCCACAAGGTGCTTCTAGGGAAAGCGTTTAAGGCATACCTTATTAAGTCACGGTTTTCAACCTTGTGACCTATAGTGTGAAGTCCGTTCATCAGCTCTTGGATTCGTGCGTGGAGCTGGGCTGCTGTTTCGTTGTCGGCCATCTTGATGGTGTAGAGTTTGTTCAGGAGCAGGTCCCTTTTGCTGATACGAGTATCTGATGTCCCTTCGTGCAGCTCGATCAATTTGGCCCAAAGCTCCTTCGCACTGTTGAAGGGGCCCACCCGGTTCAGCTCTTCTTTCGTCAATCAGCATTGAAGAGTCTGAGTCGCTTTAGCGTCGGCTTCGATTTTTCGTTTCAGAGCGGTGTCCCACTCTGTGTAGCTTTGAGGAAGTCCTTCGGCGTTTTTGGGGATCTCCAGACCGGACTGGATGATGATCCACATGTCCACCTGAGTTTTCAGGTGGACCTCCATACGGCTTTTCCAGTAGGAAAAGTCTTCTCCACTGAAGAGTGGAGGCCTGGCGGTGCTAAATCCCTCTTGCATGGCCATTTAATCGGAAATAGAAAACTTACAAAAAAAAATAAAATTTTCAAGACTAGGTCTTGGATTAGTAGTGCTGGATGAATAAAATAACGAGGGGTGTTGCACCAACCTCGCCAAAAAAATCGAACGAAATATTTAACGAAAAATTCGTAAGAAAAATAAAAAATTAAAGATCCGAACAAAAATTTCAAACTAGTGGTTGCACCAGGTTTGAACTTCCCCGCTCTGATACCACTTGTTGGATCGAGAAAACCGATAGAGGGGGGGTGAATATTGGAAAGCTTTCGGATTTAACTTTAACAGCGATTGCAGCGGAAATTGAAAATCACAACACACAGACACAGTCGATTTTACTTGGTTCGGAGCCTGTGTCGACTCCTACTCCAAGGCCCACGGTCGTTGACCGTTTACTTTGGGCAATTCTATATAGGCGCAATAAAAGTTTACAAATATTGATTTGCAAATACAGTATAGTAAACTTAACGAAAAGAAAGCTCTTCTTTTTACCGACGTCCGATGAAGGTTGACTTTTTCGGAGCAGCGGTACGTCGTCGGCTCGAGTTGGGAGGTTTCCGGAGCAAGGCGCGAGAGCGGAAGAGCGTAGAAGCGTTGTGTCGAAGTGATGCCTTGAAGCCTGGGTCGAGGGCCCTTTATATAGGGCTAGGGGGCACCCGGGACGTCGGGGGCGCCCTCCACGTGGCCATTGATCCACCAAAGTCTTGTTCGCGTCTGATCCTCTGGATCCGCTTTGACCGGGGCGCTCGGAGCGCATGGGGCGCCCGGATTGTCCGGATAAAACACTTATCAGGCTTCGCTGGCTTCTGGATCGAGGTATGCGCATGGGGGCGCCCGGGACGCAGGGGGCGCCCGGGAGCACGGGGGCGCCCGGGTGTTGTACTGTCGAAGCCACTTTGCACTTGACTTGTTTTGTATGCACCTTGGGGGCGCCCGGGACACTCCGGGTGCCCTACTCAGCCATTGCCTCTCTCCTTTGAGGCTTTCTGAGCTGCAGACACACGTTCCTTCGGTCCTGCATCCAGGGTTAGTCCAAAACACAACAATACATTAAGTGGTTAGTTTATACAGCCTTAGCTGTCTTGGTTCTGACATTGGTCTCCAAAATGGAGCCCTAGGTCGAACCGACGCCTATTGTTCCCTCGACGGGGAACGTGTCCTCACCTACTCCTCTCGGGAGAATTTACCTGATGCCAACCGCTCCTTTGGTTGTACTTTTGCCTGACGGTCCTTTGTCAGGTCTTGGATGCCGAGCTGCCCTTCGCTCGGTGCCTAGCATTCCTTCGCTAGGGCTTCAATCTCAGGCTGTCCTTCGCCTGGCGCCTAGCAGTCCTTCGCTAGGTCTTTTGACCCTGGCATTCCTTCGCCAGTGCCTAGCATTCCTTCGCTAGGGCTTTTCCTGCACACTAGAGTAACTTGTTAGAAAACAAGTAAGACTTAACTTTTGACCTATGATGCCATTATCAAAACACAGGTTTGACTTGGGTGCATTCTGCACCAACAGCTATGGGATTAAAGGCCATTTTGAAAATCCTGAGAATCACAACATACACTACTTTAGAATTCGAAAAATATGTTGATTCCTCAAAACAATAAATTTTTGAAATCAACTAACACCTCTAAACACCGAGAAATTCGCATGTCACGATGGTGTGGGTGTATACGAATTTCTACATTCGTTAGAGGAGGTTTTACCCATTAATCTTACTAACTTGTCAACCTAACTTTTTTGCAAGTAAGATTAATAGTTGGTTCACTTCGGTCCTGCAAATAATAGCAGTGACTCCGATGGGGAGGATACTATTATTCGCATCTAAGTGTTTACCATTACATGACACTAAGAAAATTATATCCGATTATGTGTCTTCCGATGGGGAAGTACACACGCTCTTCAATACTTTTCTATTGTCTTTTCTGACCTAGTGATCCGCAGAACAAGCCCATCCGATGGGGACAAAGGCACTCTGAGCCGATGCACAAACTTGTTCGCATCACTTATCGGATTGTAATGGAGGCCATGGGACCCTTAGGGTCCCTCTCCCACTTCATTATTGATTACCAGGAATTTTAACAAGCACGCACACGACAAGCACATAACCAACATAATGAAAATGAAAATCCTAGATTTTCTAACTTTTCATGGCCTTGGTCTCCAATGCGCCTCCAGTCGTGTCGTCACCTCGTCTGCTCCTCCCTACACCATGTAGAACCACCTTGAGGGATCTCCGAGTCAAGATGACTAGCTAATTATTTATATCATCGATCTTATACTCCACGAAGGAGTGTACATGAAATATAGATCGAAAAGTAAACAAAAAGATCGGCTAAACACGTGCCGTATTTAATTACAAAAATTAAATACTACCTAGTCTCGTCAACCCCGAAATTTAATTAATTACAAAACATTGCACATCCAATCACACATATCAAATATTTGGCCATGATAAGTTGGAATCTAGTGCATGCAACATAATGTTAGCCTACGCATATCCACATATCATCCAGCAAAATAAAATGTATGAAAAATACAAAAATTAACCAATCCTAAACACACAAAACTGGAAATCTCAGCTCTGATACCAATTGATAGGTATGACTTGGCGGGTTTCCCTAGCGAATACTTGGTCATCCTTGAGAGACCTCTCCATGTCTACGAATTAAAAAATTTAATCCGAATGGAGACCCGTCTCCCAATGACCATCTCGTCATCGTATCGTTTGGTACAAATTACAACTTGGCCAATCACAAAGATTGAGCCTTGTAATTCTCCTAACCAAATGACCGTGGAAAAGATGATGAGCGGATTGTCGATTTTTGTGATTATAATCAGGATCCAATTAATTAATTATTATAACAATTAACTAATAATCACAAACCAAATAATTAATCAATTACATGAAATAACGAGACTAGAATTAAGGAACCAAAGGAAGAGGGTTATACCTTCCTTTACCTCGTAGCCTTCTACCTTATGTCCCTCCCCTCTCGGACGTTGTGTGGGCGATGAGCTATCGAGAACCGAGATCACTAAGGTGTCCAATTAATCTCATCTTCCCTAGACGATCAAAACCCTAACCTCTAGGGTTTACTCGCCGGCGCTCCCTTCCTCTTCCCTTGCGCCGCCGGCCACCGTGAGGCACCCACACCCCGCTGGACCAGCAATAGTCTTCGAGCTCTCCTTCTTCCTTACCCAACCGGCCGGAATAACTCCCTCTTCCCTATCCTTGCGCCGCCGCCGCCGCCACCGCAAGCTCCACCGCCGCCTCTCCTTCACCGGCTACCACTCATCCCTCGCCGCACACCACAAAATGAAGTAGGGAGGAGTCCCTTTGTCTAGTGGTGGCTTCCTACCGAGAGGATGAAGGAGGAAGAAGAAGAAGAGAAGGGGAGAACACTTTCTCTTCTTTGCCATGACCTAGGAGGGAGAAGGGAGAGAGGAGAAGAGAGAGAGCCTTGGGTTGATCAATTGAATTATCCAACCTTGGTTTCATGATCCCATGGGGTTTATATAGGGGTAAGGTAGGAACCAAGAGGAGGAGTTGGATCTTGGCCCACTAATGGATCTAAAACCAATCCATTAATTAAGATCCATTCCACTAAAGGATCTTAATTGAACTTCCTCACCAACCCCCATATATTCATATGGGCTCCACCTATTATGAGTCATCAATCCCCCGTGTTTAAGATATCGAATGCCCGACGATTAAATTAAATTACTGATAATTTTAATTAATCGACTTCTGGATCCTTGACTAGTACCACTCAACCTTATCATCATGTCAGATTAAATCCACCTGCAGAGTTTAACATGATGAACCTTTTGAGCTCATCAAGGGGGCATCATCATCCCGACTCACCAGGACATGAATTCCGTCAATAATCAACGGCACACCATATAATTAATATTATTTTCCAATTTATCGGGTTTATCGATTTAACAGAATAAATCTCACCCCATTGATAAATCAAAAAATAATAATTAACTATATGTGCCCGTTATTATATCGGGATTTAGAGATTGTATTGTTGGTGCAGAAAGCACCCAAGTCGAACCTAAGTTTTGATAATGGCAAAAGGGCTCAAAAGTTAAGTCTTAGTTGTTATCTAACATGTTACTCGAGTGTGCAGGAAAAATCCTAGCAAAGGACTGCTAGGCACTGGCGAAGGAATGCCAGGGTACTGAAGCCCTAGCGAAGGACTGCTAGGCGCCAGGCGAAGGATAGCTTGGGACTGAAGACCTAGCGAAGGAATGCTAGGCACCGGGCGAAGGACAGCTTGGTATCCAAGACCTGACGAAGGACCGCTAGACAAAAGTCCAACCGGAGGAGCCGGTTGGCATCAGGTACATTCTCCCGAGAGGAGTAGGTGTGGATGCGTTCCCTGTCGAGGGAACAGTAGGCGTCGGTTCGACCTAGGGCGGCATTTTGGAGACCCAAAGTCAGAACCAAGACAGCTACGGTTGTATAAACTAACATCTTATTGCTTTATGGTGTTTTGGACTAACCCTGGATGCAGGACCAAAGGAACGAGTGTCTGCAGCTCAGAGAGCCTCAAAGGAATGAGGCAGCAGCTGACCAGGGCGCCCGGAGTGTCCCGGGCGCCCCCAAGGTGAACACAAACACATGAAGCAAAGACAGGCTTCGACAGCTCAAGGGCGGGGCGCCCCCGTGCTCCTGGGCGCCCCCCATGCTCCCAAGCGCCACCAGCGACCCGGGCGCCCCCTGTGCAAGCCATCGAAGCAGAAGCCAGCGAAGCCAAGGGATAAGCTCTGACCCGGTCAACGCGGGTGCCCCCAGCATCCCGGGCGCCTCGGTCAAGATCTGATCCCGAGTTTGAAGGGATCAGAAGCTGACCGAGTGAACGTCGGATCGACCGACACGAGGGGAGGCGCCCCCGACGTTCCGGGCGCCCCCAGGGCCTTTATAAGGGCCCTCGACCCTAAGGCTTCGAACAACACTTCATTCAACACAATCACGCTCTTCTGCTCCCGCGCTCTGCTCCAGAAACCTCCCGGCTCGAGATACAAGCGCCGACGATGTCCCTCTGCTCCTAGAAACATTCCACACCGGACGTCAGTAACGAAGAGCGATCTTTTATTTTTGTGTTTACTATACTGCAATTGTATCATTTATTTGTAAATCGTTTTGCGCACTTATACAATTGCCCACAGAAAACGGTCAACGACCGTGGACCTTGGAGTAGGAGTCAACCTAGGCTCCGAACCAAGTAAAACTACCTGTGTTCGCGATTGTTTTTATTCCGCTGCGTAATTTCTCTAATTCTAAAATCCGAACGTTTTTCGATATTCACCCCCCCCTCTATCGGTTCTCTCGATCCAACAAGTGGTATCAGAGCGGGGAAGTTCAAATTTGGTGCAACCACCAGTTTGAAAATTTTTCAGATTTGTTTAAATATTTTTTATATTTCTTTTCGTACGAATTTCTTCTAATATTTGTTTTCGAATTTCTTCTCGTTAATCGAGGTTAGTGCAACACCCCTCGACGAATATTTTTTTTCCTTATCCCGCACTACTAATCCAACACCAAGTCTTGGGATATTCTTTTTTTTGTTTAGTTTACATTTTAGATAAATGGCCATGCAAGAAGGCTTCAGCACCGCAAGACCACCTCTCTTCAGTGGAGAAGACTTCTACTATTGGAAGAGCAGAATGGAGGTCCACCTGAAAACTCAGGTGGATATGTGGATAATCATCCAGTCCGGACTGGAGATCCCTAAAAATACTGAAGGAGTACCTCAAAGCTACACAGAGTGGGACACCGCTCTGAAACGGAAAATTGAAGCGGATGCAAAGGCGACCCAGACCCTTCAATGCGGCTTAACAAAAGAGGAGCTGAACCGGGTGGGCCCTTTCAACAGTGCCAAGGAGCTGTGGGGAAAACTGATCGAGCGGCACGAAGAAACATCAGACACTCGGATCAGCAAGCGAGATCTGCTCCTAAACAAGCTGTATACCATGAAAATGGCCGACAACGAAACAGCAGCTCAGCTTCACGCCCGAATCCAGGAACTAATGAACGGACTGCACACCATCGGTTACAAGGTAGAAAACCGTGACCTAATAAGGTACGCTTTAAATGCTTTCCCAAGAAACACCTTGTGGGCATCTATGGTAGATGCATACAAGGTTTCAAGGGACCTTTCAAAAATAAAATTAGATGAATTGTTCTCTGAATTTGAATTACACGAACAAACTAACTGCAATTTGGCCGTGAAAAGTATTGCCTTTGTTGCAGGTAAAACTGGAAGGACAGTAAAGAAGAAGCCTCAACCTGAACCCGAGTCTAACTCAGACTCAGACGAAGAAGACGAAGAAGGAGATCGACCTAAGCTGGTCCACTGGCAAGAAACTACTACAAGAAATTGAAGAACCAAATCAACAGACGGAAAGACAGCCGAAGAAAGGACGAACCATCTGAACCCGCAAATGAAAAGAACAAGCCCAACGAGACCTACTTCGAGTGCAAGAAGAAGGGTCACTACAAGACGGAGTGTCCGAACCTAAAGGAAACCAAGAAGAATAGAAGGAAGAAGGCATTTCAAGCAACGTGGGACGAGTCCTCCTCCTCCGAAGAAGAAGAGGTCCCACAATCGAACCTACTCACACTAACCACCTCAGAAGAAGTTGAGACCGAGTCAGAACAGGACGACGGCAGACTGACCTTTTCAGAGGACGGCGAAATCAAGGTAAGTGGATTTACTAGATGTCAATTAAATAAACTAATTTCATATCTTTCTCGAGATTTGGCGAAAGACAAACTCTGAATTGAATCCCTCTGATAGGAAGTAAAACTCCTGAAAGAGGGAGCTGACTCTAAACCCTTAACCGAGAAGGTTCAAGAAGGAACTCCTACTCAAGTTGAAAAACTTGAGAAAGAGAACTCCTCCCTGAAAACTCAGGTTAAGGATCTTAGATCAGCTTTAGAACGACTCACTTCTAGTTCCAAGGGTCTTGACATGATTCTTGGAAAACAGAAATCGGTTCTAAATCGATCCGGATTAGGCTATAGAACCAAATCTAGACAAAGATCCTATTTTGCTGTACTGAATCAGTCCAGAAATAAAATTCAGGCATGGGTACCTAAACTGTACCTGAATAAACAAACTGGATCAAATCAGTATTGGATCCCCAAGGACAAGATTCACATCTTGCCTAACCATTACCGTGGCTTTAGTCCAGGAGGAGCCAAATTAAAAACTATATTTATTGTTAGATAGTACTTAATTCTTGATTGTAATTTGCTTGACTGATTGTTTACTTAATTTTTACAATTTACCATGCTTAGACTTAGGTTAGTGTAAGGACTGAACAAACTTAACTGAAATTTGAACAACATAGTATTGGGTGGCGGTGAGATGATAGTACGTTAGGGAAACCAATTCTAATAAGGTCAAGTCTACTTGGTCTCTTTAGACTGGTGAAACTAGCCGAAGCTACCGATCCAAGACCCAAACTAGTTAGACCAGAATTTTTCAAAGAATAATCTTGAAAATGAAATATCATTGAAAGTCTTTGTCAAGGAACGAGTTGATGATCCAATAAGGCTATGGCCAATGAAGACCTAGTGCCTCACCAAGACCTGGAAGCCAATCTCTGAAATTCAAATTCAAATTAGTCTTTATAAAATTTAAATCTAACACAAATTTTCAGTTATGTATAGATTGAAACAATTTTTAAATTAATTCAATTATTTCCAAAATTAATTAAGTTTTTCAAAATAAATCATGGTTTTCAAAAATTCTTTTATCAAAACCCGTCTCACAAAACCTATAAGGCTAACGTGATTGAAAATCTAAGATTCAGTGAGACAGTAAAATTAAACTCCACTAAAATTACTTTAATACCTATATTGTAGTTTAATCCTGTGGTCAAATCATGGTCAAACCATGGTCAACAGAGTCAAACCATGGTCAAAGTTATCAAACCATGGTCAAATCATGGTCAACATAGTCAAACCATGGTCAACATGGTCAAACCATGGTCAACAGAGTCAAACCATGGTCAAAGCAGTCAAATCATTTCAAACCATGGTCAAACCAATTAAGCCACGGTCAAACGATACATTCCGGGCGCCCATGATTCCTCGGGCGCCCCCCCATGACTTTATCTTCTCTCAAGGCAATAAGCTACCTTTAATCCCTTGGTCAGGGCGCCCGGAACTACGCGGGCGCCCCCATCACAGTCAATGCAGCAAAAGCTGCAAAATCAGCCTGACCAGGGCGCCCGGGCCAGTCCGGGCGCCCCTAACCAGCCCCAGTCCCTGCCAAAGGCAGAGACCACTGTCCCGGGCGCCCGGGAGCTCCCGGGCGCCCTCAATGACCTGCCTATAAAAGTGCATCCGAACCCCCTATTCTTACCACACCAAGAAGATCAATCCTTCCTCCCTTCCAAGAAGATCAAGTGACACTTGAGCTTCCTCAATCTCAACCATGCCTCCCCGGTATGATTTGTCTTATGCATTTAGAATTACTTTCCTAATTCCTTTTGCATTTAGAATTATTTTCTTAATTCATTCCTTATAAACGCATGTCTCTTAACTTAGAAAATGCCGAGCAAACCAAGCGAACCCCGGTACCGAACCGAGTCCCGACCCTAGGTTCCCGACTCTAGAACTGTGTAATAAGTTTGCTCGAACAACTTACAAGCCTATCAAAACTAGCTACCTCAATAGACATTTCTTCACCCAATCTTGTCCCTTAGCCATGAATGTCATAAACTTTTATCAACTAGATAACCTAGTATTCTGCATTCACACCATTAACGAATCCTTTTGTGTAGAATTCTACAATAACATAGTTAGACAGAACGATCTCATGTTTAACACTACTGTTCAAGGGATACCCTTGTCTATCACCCCTACCTTGCTAAACCGATTCCTTGGACTACGACCCTCTCAGTCCACCTTTTGTTGCTATCCACCTAGGAATCCTCCATTTGATCCTCCCTACTCTCACATTACTTTAGACACTCTCCACTCCTATTTCTATAGGGAAGGTAGACTCTCTGCAGATAGACAATTCCAGTCCGTTGACCTTCAGGCACAGGACTACGCCCTGTACAGAGTCCTGGTCCGCTGTATCTTACCACTCTCCACTAGAGATCTCGTGACCATGCGACCTTTTCATGCCTTCCTTCTATATGCCCTGATCCATCACCTTGACATTGACATTGGACTACACATGTTTTACACTATTCTTCATGCATCCAGTCTTACGACCCAGGGACGAGTACGCACTCCATTCTGCCACATCATCACCTCCCTCCTTCATCACCACGGTCGTGACATTACCGTGGGTGAAATAACCGCGATGACCGATTTTGATGAAATAGGATTTAGGAACTTCTCATTAGCTGGTCTAGAGGTATCGGCCACCGGGTTTTGAGTTGGAGACGACAGCGAGCCGGGGCTCCGATCGACTCAGACGAGGAAGTAGAAGTCGACGTCACCGATTTAGTAGCCAAGGCTCGTGCACACATAGACGAGCCGCCTCGACCGACCATCGACCAGCGCTTCACTCAGATGCAGACGGAGATCCACAACCTCCGAGAGGAGGTTGAGGCTTACCACCTCGAGCAGATGGACGCTCGTAGAGCTGATCAAGAGGTGGACGATGCACGATACAGTGAGATACTATCACTACTATGAGCATGGCAGCCTGGCTCATCTGACCACCCTGGTCCCTCTTCATAGTTAGACTATTTCAGCATTGTACTAAGTAACTAAAACTTGACTACGGTTTGACTATTACTGGACCTTTGTTTGACCAGTTAATCCATTTGGTTTGACTAGTTATTTAACTTGAATATCTGATCCTGATTATGTTTGGTAAAATAGGTTCAGTCTACTATTGGTTTTCTTACTCAAATCAGTTTTAAAAGCAGTTTTCAAATGGTTTCAAAATTAGCTCTTACTCAAATTTGAAAAGTTTTAAAATAAAATTTTTTTACTTAGTTTTATTTTCAAAACTACCCCCTTCAAAACTAGGGCCTTTTCGAAAATGGACTTAGTATAGGCCTTAACCCTAGAACTGCATACACCTATAGATTTAGAAGCCAGCATCTCACAAGCACCTTAGGGTACTTTTGATTGATAACCTAGAAAGGGTTGAGATGCTTAGGTCTTTGCCTTAATTTAAGATGCTTTAAGTCAGTGCATCTGCAGTAATTGGGGCACTAAATACAACTTACACAGTAATCAAGTTAAGTGTCAAGCTTAGAAAATCTAACTTGAACAGAACACTTAACTTGACTAACCCTAGCGAAAACTACTGTTTATAACAGTTAGTAAGTAGCTAATTGGGTTAGACAGGTCCCTAAAAGATGAAATTGAAACTGATTTGGTTTAATTCTCATGAATTGGTTCAGTACAGCAAAATCATGCAAGTCATTTTTCTTTATGCAATTTAATTATTCGGTTTCTGCTATATTTATTTGTTTTTGATATATGGCAAAGGGGGAGAGATAGGAAAGGAGAGTTTAAATTTTTTTTTTAAAATTCAAAATTATTCAAAATTTCAAACTCTATCCTTTATTCAAAAAGTACTTAACTTATTTTCAAAATTCCTTCTATGTACCTCAAAACTTAAGTGTTCAAATCTTTTCAAAACTTAAGTTTTCAAAAATTCCTTCTACTTCAAAACTTAAGTTTACTAAATTTCTACTAAGAACTTCAAAACTTAAGTTTGTAAAATTTACTAAGTACTTAGGTTTTCAAAATTTACTTAAGTTTTCAAAATTTACTTAAGTTTTCAAAATTTACAAAGTACTTAAGTTTTCAAAAGTTAATTAAGTTTTCAAAATTTTACTAAGTACTTAAGTCTTCAAAATTTTACTAAGTTCTTAAGTTTTCAAAAAACGTGCTAAGTACTTAAAACAAAAATTTTCATGTTTACCAAGTACTTTAAAACTTAAAGCTTTCAAAACTTGTGAGTACTTTAAGCTTAAGGCTTCAAAATTTTCCTTAGTACTCAAACTCATATTTTCAAAAAAAACTTTCTAAGTACTTTAAATTCAAAATTTTCAAAAAACTATCTAAGTTTTCAAAAGTTTCCCAAGTACTTAAACTTAAGTTTTCAAAGTGCACAACTAAAATTAGTTTGGAAAACACACCGCCTTCTGTTGAAAATTATTCTAAGTAAAATCCATCTTTAAACTTAGAATTTATTTTTCAAAAACCCCACAAACTTTTGAAAAATCTAGGGGGAGATTCCTTCCAAGGGGAGGAAACAAAATTTAATGTTACTTGCTTTGATTAACTTAACTTTTTGAACCAGGGTTGCAATAAATCAAAAAGGGGGAGATTGTTGGTGCAGAAAGCACCCAAGTCGAACCTAAGTTTTGATAATGGCAAAAGGGCTCAAAAGTTAAGTCTTAGTTGTTATCTAACATGTTACTCGAGTGTGCAGGAAAAGTCCTAGCAAAGGACTGCTAGGCACTGACGAAGGAATGCTAGGGCAAAAAGTCCTAGCGAAGGACTGCTAGGCACTGGCGAAGGAATGCCAGGGTACTGAAGCCCTAACGAAGAACTGCTAGGCGCCAGGCGTAGGATTGCTTGGGACTGAAGACCTGGCGAAGGAATTGTTAGGATCGATGGCTCGGCTTTTCTCTGCAAGACGGTTAGCACAATACAATATATAGAATACAAACAATGCTAACTCACAGTGTTTTACTTGGTATCCACCCCTAAGGGTGACTAATCCAAGGATTCGCACGAGTTCACCACCTCCACTATGAAACCCTCCTTCAAGGTGGAGAAAACCTTTACAATCTTGTGCTCTTCCTCTTTACAAGATGCAAGTAATTACTAGAGGAAGGGCTAAGGACTCTTGGCACTAGCAGCACTTCGTTACACACAAGAACCATAGTTTGCTTGAGCCAAACAGTCCTCCTTTTATAGGAGTAAAGGGCAGCCTCGCATGCTGTCCAGCCCGCACCAGTCGACTGCCCCTAGGGCAGTCGACTGGCCCAGCTATAAATGCTGGCCAACGGCTAACCAACGGCTAGCAAACAGCTAGCCAACGACTAGTTTTGGGGTATACCAGTCGACTGCCCCAAGGCCAGTCGACTGGTCCAAAGCTGCGAACTCTCTGTGGGTTTTGGCAGTCGACTGCCTCTGGGCCAGTCGACTGCCCAGCCTCCCAGCTCAACTCCAGCCACTCCGAACCTTCTCCTTCACGTGTGCCTTCAGGTATGCTCCCTTGGCTCGCCTCTTGAAGTCCTCTTCCTCTGGCTATCGTCCCTCGGATGCGCACGCAAGCCTTCCCTTGGCTTGCCTCCATGCCACCCTTCACGTGTGCCCTTTGATGTCCACTTCCCGGCTTGCCCTTGGAGCTCTCCTCCCTCGGCTCTCTTCCCTCGGATAGGTCCACCAAGTGTGATTCTCCAAGTCCTGCAAACTTAATCACACATATCAAATACAACCAACACCCTAACCTTAAACATATTGGCACACACATCAAAACCATGATCTTCCCGATCATTCTTGGGCCGATTGCCTCAACAATCTCCCCCTTTTTGATGTGTGGCAACATGTTTAAGTTAGGGATATAATATACTAGTCAACAACATAAATAAAGATCAGTAGCAATTTTAAAATGTAACCTTAAGAAGTAACCTCCCCCTTAATCTATGTCATTTTCAAAGTTTCATCATAATTCAATATTAAGTCTAGATTTTTGCTAAAAATCAAACTTAAACTACCCATTCTCCCCCTTTGACACCATTAAAAATGATTGCGTGCAGCAATACTATCCTAGGGCATCAAATGACAACATCCTTGATTTCTGAAATATGGCTCAGCAGGCTGAAAATAGACATGGAGTCGACTGATACTCTGTTAGTCCAATATTTCAGCCTCTGTGCCGAATTTCAGAAACTCCTCAGTAATTCTAAAAAATTCTAAAAATTATAAAAATTTGCAGACATGTTTGAGATAACATACTTTATTAATGAAAAATATCAGTTTGTGAAAAATTTTAAACATGCTTGACTTTTGACGAAAATCTAAATTTCTTGAAAAACACTAACTTTGTATCAAGTTTTCAATCTAATTATGAACTCATACATGTTCCAAAGTCATGCCAACATAAATAAAACATGGAATGGTTTTTCAAACATTTAAAGTGTCTAACCATGATCTTTGAACAAGATGTCCATTAATTAAACACATGTCTTCCCCATGGTTGGTCTATCTTCAATGATTTTGATACATTTAATGATTTAACACTATGCCACAAGCATAAGTGAATCAATTGTATCATCCTAACATCCCATATGTAATCATAAATGGGTAATATGAAATGCTTTCAAGGTTGACCCCATTATTGCCTAATTCATCATAAACTTCTACCATGAGCCACAAACTCCCCCTCAATGTCTTAAGTCAACCAAATTTTAAAAATTTGAAATTCTTATAGTATGGTTGACTTATCCCAAATCTTCTAACCATTGAGGATTGATTTTGGTACCCAATAGTAATGCTTCCTAATTGGGTTAACCAAGTACTCTTTGGGGATCCATTTCTTACTAAGGGTCTTGGTCTTTGCTTGGCCTCTAGCAATTAAACAATGGTAGGTTTTCTTATTGCTAGACTTTCCAAACCCTAATCCTTCTTTCCTAAAGCTTGCTCTTTGGCTCCCAATTATCATATCTAATGTTTTTGAGCCAACTTCAAACTTCCTACGTGCTTGGGTAAGGCTATCTACCTTTTCCCTTAAATCCTTATTTTCTTCTTCTAAGAATGAGTCATTTGTGTTAGAAGAAGAAGCATGCTCATTGTCCTTAATCTCCATTGATGCTAATCTATCCTTTAACATGCAATTTTCCCTTTTTAGGCACTTGATCTTTTTTTTAGCATCTACTAAGTCATCACTAGTGCTTGAAATTATTTTTGCAAGAATGGAAGTGGGTAAGTTGTGTACCTCACTTACCGAGAAGTCCGATTCTGAGGTGGAGCCTCCCCCTTCACTAGAGCTCCCTTCGTCTTCACTTGAGCTTTTCTCCTCTTCAAACTCGGATGCCGTGGAGGCAAGATCATCAATTCCCATTAGTGCAAAATGGGAAACAAAAGGCTCCTCCTCATCCGATGAGGATGGATCATCCCATGTAGCTTTCAAGTTTTGAACCTTCTTCTCCTTCTCTTTTGATTTCTTCTTTCCTTCCTTCTTCTTTTCTTCCTTCTTTTTCAAGAGAGGGCACTCATCTCTCTTGTGGCCTTCTCCTTGGCAGTTGTAGCAAATAATCTTTCTTGGTTTAGGTTTGTTCCTCGATTCTTTCCTACCATGAGACTTGTTAGTGGAAAATTGTTTAAAGGCTTTTCTTACCTTTCTTACCATGTAGGCTTCCACATCACTACCCATGGAAGCACTTGATTCCTCCGAATCGGATGATGAGATCTCCTTCTTCTTACCTTTTCCCTTGTTTGCCACAAGGGCTATACTCTTTGGCTTGTAGTATGATTCTTCGTTTACTCCTCCAACTCTTGTCTCATGTAGCTCCATGGTTGAGAAGAACTCCTCTAGAGACGTTTTCTCTAGGTCCATTGAGATGTAGTACGAATCCACCATTGAGCTCTATGTTGATGTTCTTGGGAAGGCATTGATTGCTTTCATCATGATGTCTCGGTTGGGTAATTGCTCTCGTACACATGTTAGCTCAATGAGAATTTCTTTAAATATAGCATGTAAACTCGTTACCTTCTCTCCTTTATCAAGCTTGATACTATTTAGTTGGGACCGAAGAAGATCCCTTTTTGCCATCTTCACCTCCGAGTGCCTTCATGAAGTTCCACAAACTTATCCCATAAGTCCTTGGCACTTGAGTAGTTTCCAATGTTGGTGCAGGAAGCACCATATCGAACCTTGTTTTGATATTGGCAAAGGATTCAAAGTTAAGTTCATTTGTAATCTAACGATGTTACTCAAGTGTGCAGGAAAAGTCCTAGCGAAGGGCTGCTAGGCACCTGGCAAAGGACTGCTAGGAAACAAAGTCTGAGCGAAGGGCTGCTAGGCACTGGCGAAGGAATGCCAGGGTAAAAAGTCCTAGCGAAGGACTGCTAGGCACTGGCGAAGGAATGCCAGGGTGAAAAGCCCTAGCGAAGGACTGCTAGGCGCCAGGCGAAGGACAGCTTGGGACTGAATCCCTAGCGAAGGAATGCTAGGCACTGGGCGAAGGACAGCTCGGTATCCAAGACCTGGCAAAGGACCGCCAGGCAAAGGACCGCCAGGGGAATGGTTGGCATCAGGTAAATTCTCCAGAGAGGAGTAGGTGAGGACGCGTTCCCCATCGAGGGAACAGTAGGCGTCGGTTCGACCTAGGGTTCCATTTTGGAGACCTAAAGTCAGAACCAAGACAGCTAAGGCTGTATAAAAATTAATATGTTACTGCTTTTTGGACTAACCCTGGATGCAGGACCGAAGGACTGAGTGTTTGTAGCTCAGAGAGCCTCAAAGGAGTGAGGCAGAAGCTGAGCAGGGCGCCCCGGATGTTTCGGGCGCCCCCAAGGTGAAGACCAACCAGCAGGAGCAAATTCTGCTTTGACAACTGACTGTCGGGGCGCCCCGGATGCTCCGGGTGCCCCCATCGCGCGCGGGCGCCCCGCATGCTGCGGGCGCCCCCAACGCCAACTACCGAAGCAGCTCCCCTCGAAGCCAACGGATGAAAGATTGACCCAGTCAATACAGGCGCCCCGAGCGCTCCGGGCGCCCCGGTCAAAGCTGATCCCGAATGTAAAGGGATCAGAAGCTGACCGAGCAATTACCGGATCAACTGACACGTGGGGAGAGGGGGCGCCCCCGACGATCCGGGCGCCCCCAGGGCTATATAAAGGGCCCTCGACCCCAAGGCTCAGTACAACAATTGATTCAACGCTTCGACGCTCTTCTGCTCCCGCGCTATGCTCCGGAAACCTCCGAACACGAGCCGACGACGTCCCTTCGCTTCCAAAACTCAATCTACCTCGGACGTCGGTAACAAAAGAGCGATCTTTTAATTTTGTGCTTATTACACTACAATTGTAATCAATTTTTGTAAACTGTTTTTGTGCCTCATATAGAATTGCCCAAAGTAAATGGTCAACGACCGTGGGCCTTAGAGTAGGAGTCGACCTAGGCTCCGAACCAAGTAAAAATATCTGTGTTCGCGTGTTTTTATTTTTAATCTTCCGCTGTGCAATTTCTCTATCTCAAATTCGAACGCTTTCTGATATTCACCCCCCTCTATCGGTTCTCTCGATCCAACATCCAATTCTTGTCACTTCTTGTTGAGGAAGAATACTAAGTAGATGATGCAAGGCTTTTGAGTTTGCTAAGTGATCATCCTTTTACCTTTTGCTCCACCTTACTTTTGAGTTTGCTAAGTGATCATCCTTTTGCCTTTTTTGATCAAGTAGGACTTTCGGCCAAGACCCCAAACCTAGGGTTTGGCTTGGGTTAAGGTCTCAAGGATGCATGTTTATAAGTTACCATGATGCTAGTACATTGTTAAGTATGATGTAAGGGCCTCCATGTGACTTAAATCTTAGTTTATGTGTTATATAACATGACTTTGTATGGTTGATTTTAGGTTATGTTTTAATCATGAATATTTAGATCATATACCATGAATACATGTAATTGATGTAGGAGTATGTTATGATAAATAGAATGATGCATGTATGTTGATAAATGCTTGTAATGGAATCATGACTCATGAAGGTATATGCATGTTTTATGATGAATGCTATGAACCCTAGTATTATGTGTTAGGTTTATATGTAGCTTACCATCCATGTCTTATGATGAATGCTAAGATTATGTATGTTAGATGAAATGTATCCTGTATGAGGTATATGTTTATTATGTACCATGATCATGTAAGCTTTATGAACCCGGATAAGGTTATGACTAGAAACATGATTATGTATGTATGTTCGATGTTATGAATAAAGAATGATAAGTATGAATGAAGATGATGGTTATGCCTTAATTATGAATGATAAGTATGAATGACAAGTATGAATGATGAAGAATGCATGTTTATTTACAAAGTACTTAAGTTTTCAAAAGTTAATTAAGTTTTCAAAATTTTACTAAGTACTTAAGTCTTCAAAATTTTACTAAGTTCTTAAGTTTTCAAAAAACGTGCTAAGTACTTAAAACAAAAATTTTCATGTTTACCAAGTACTTTAAAACTTAAAGCTTTCAAAACTTGTGAGTACTTTAAGCTTAAGGCTTCAAAATTTTCCTTAGTACTCAAACTCATATTTTCAAAAAAAACTTTCTAAGTACTTTAAACTCAAAATTTTCAAAAAACTATCTAAGTTTTCAAAAGTTTCCCAAGTACTTAAACTTAAGTTTTCAAAGTGCACAACTAAAATTAGTTTGGAAAACACACCGCCTTCTGTTGAAAATTATTCTAAGTAAAATCCATCTTTAAACTTAGAATTTATTTTTCAAAAACCCCACAAACTTTTGAAAAATCTAGGGGGAGATTCCTTCCAAGGGGAGGAAACAAAATTTAATGTTACTTGCTTTGATTAACTTAACTTTTTGAACCAGGGTTGCAATAAATCAAAAAGGGGGAGATTGTTGGTGCAGAAAGCACCCAAGTCGAACCTAAGTTTTGATAATGGCAAAAGGGCTCAAAAGTTAAGTCTTAGTTGTTATCTAACATGTTACTCGAGTGTGCAGGAAAAGTCCTAGCAAAGGACTGCTAGGCACTGACGAAGGAATGCTAGGGCAAAAAGTCCTAGCGAAGGACTGCTAGGCACTGGCGAAGGAATGCCAGGGTACTGAAGCCCTAACGAAGAACTGCTAGGCGCCAGGCGTAGGACTGCTTGGGACTGAAGACCTGGCGAAGGAATTGTTAGGATCGATGGCTCGGCTTTTCTCTGCAAGACGGTTAGCACAATACAATATATAGAATACAAACAATGCTAACTCACAATGTTTTACTTGGTATCCACCCCTAAGGGTGACTAATCCAAGGATCCGCACGAGTTCACCACCTCCACTATGAAACCCTCCTTCAAGGTGGAGAAAACCTTTACAATCTTGCGCTCTTCCTCTTTACAAGATGCAAGTAATTACTAGAGGAAGGGCTAAGGACTCTTGGCACTAGCAGCACTTCGTTACACACAAGAACCGTGTAGTGCTTGAGCCAAATAGTCCTCCTTTTATATGAGTAAAGGACAGCCTCGCATGCTGTCCAGCCTGCACCAGTCGACTGCCCCTAGGGCAGTCGACTGGCCCAGCTATAAATGCTGGCCAACGGCTAACCAACGGCTAGCAAACAACTAGCCAATGGCTAGTTTTGGGGTATACCAGTCGACTGCCCCAAGGTCAGTCGACTGGTCCGAAGCTGCGAACTCTCTGTGGGTTTTGGCAGTCGACTGCCTCTGGGCCAGTCGACTGCCCTGCCTCCCAGCTCAGCTCCAGCCACTCCGAACCTTCTCCTTCGCGTGTACCTTCAGGTCTGCTCCCTTGGCTCGCCTCTTGAAGTCCTCTTCCTCTGGCTATCGTCCCTCGGATGCGCACGCAAGCCTTCCCTTGGCTTGCCTCCATGCCACCCTTCACGTGTGCCCTTTGAAGTCCACTTCCCGGCTTGCCCTTGGAGCTCTCCTCCCTCGGCTCTCGTCCCTCGGATAGGTCCACCAAGTGTGATTCTCCAAGTCCTGCAAACTTAATCACACATATCAAATACAACCAACACCCTAATCTTAAACATATTGGCACACACATCAAAACCATGATCTTCCCGATCATTCTTGGGCCGATTGCCTCAACAATCTCCCCCTTTTTGATGTGTGGCAACATGTTTAAGTTAGGGATATAATATATTAGTCAACAACACAAATAAAGAGCAGTAGCAATTTGAAAATGTAACCTTAAGGAGTAACCTCCCCCTTAATCTATGCCATTTTCAAAGTTTCATCATAATTCAATAAAGTCCAGATTTTTGCTAAAAATCAAACTTAAACTACTCATTCTCCCCCTTTGACACCATCAAAAATGATTGCCTGCAGCAATACTATCCTAGGGCATCAAATGACAACATCCTTGATTTCTGAAAAATGGCTCAGCAGGCTGAAAATAGACATGGCAGTCGACTGCCCCATGGGTAGTCGACTGATACTCTGTCAGTCTAATATTTCAGCCTCTGTGCCGAATTTCAGAAACTCCTCAGTAATTCCAGAAAATTTCAAAAATTGTAAAAATTTACAAACATGTTTGAGATAACATACTTTATCAAAGAAAAATATCAGTTTGTGAAAAATTTTAAACATGTTTGACTTTTGACGAAAATCCAAATTTCTTGAAAGACACTAACTTTGTATCAAGTTTTTCAATCTAATTATGAACTCATACATGTTCCAAAGTCATGCCAACATAAATAAAACATGAAATGGTTTTCAAACATTTAAAGTGTCCAACCATGATCTTTGAACAAGATGTCCATTAATTAAACACATGTCTTCCCCATGGTTGGTCTATCTTCAATGATTTTGATACATTTAATGATTTAACACTATGTCACAAGCACAAGTGAATCAATTGTATCATCCTAACATCCATATGTAATCATAAATGGGTAATATGAAATGCTTTCAAGGTAGACCACATTATTGCCTAATCCATCATAAACTTCTACCATGGGCCACAAACTCCCCCTCAATGACTTAAGTCAACCAAATTTCAAAAATTTGAAATTCTTATAGTATGGTTGACTTATCCCAAATCCTCTAACCATTGAGGATTGATTTTGGTACCCAATAGTAATGCTTCCTAATTGGGTTAACCAAGTACTCTTTGGGGATCCATTTCTTACTAAGGGTCTTGGTCTTTGCTTGGCCTCTAGCAATTAAACAATGGTAGGTTTTCTCATTGCTAGACTTTCCAAACCCTAGTCCTTCTTTCCTAAAGCTTGCTCTTTGGCTCCCAATTATCATATCTAATGTTTTTGAGCCAACTTCAAACTTCCTAAGTGCTTGGGTAAGGCTATCTACCTTTTCCCTTAAATCCTTATTTTCTTCTTCTAAGAATGAGTTATTTGTGTTAGAAGAAGAAGCATGCTCATTGTCCTTAATCTTCATTGATGCTAATCTATTCTTTAACATGCAATTTTCCCTTTTTAGGCACTTGATCTCCTTTTTAGCATCTACTAAGTCATCACTAGTGCTTGAAATTATTTTTGCAAGAATGGAAGTGGGTAAGTTGTGTACCTCACTTACCGAGAAGTCCGATTCTGAGGTGGAGCCTCCCCCTTCACTAGAGCTCCCTTCGTCTTCACTT
This sequence comes from Boesenbergia rotunda, assembly GCA_024364735.1. Classification (NCBI taxonomy): domain Eukaryota; kingdom Viridiplantae; phylum Streptophyta; class Magnoliopsida; order Zingiberales; family Zingiberaceae; genus Boesenbergia; species Boesenbergia rotunda. The sequence goes on along the minus strand of JAGFNQ010001161.1, from coordinate 97,090 downwards.
GAGCTTTTCTCCTCTTCAAACTCGGATGCCGTGGAGGCAAGATCATCAATTCCCATTAGTGCAAAATGGGAAACAAAAGGCTCCTCCTCATCCGATGAAGATGGATCATCCCATGTAGCCTTCAAGTTTTGAACCTTCTTCTCCTTCTCTTTTGATTTCTTCTTTCCTTCCTTCTTCTTTTCTTCCTTCTTTTTCAAGAGAGGACACTCATCTCTCATGTGACCCTCTCCTTGGCAGTTGTAGCAAATAATCTTTCTTGGTTTATGTTTGCTCCTCGATTCTTTCCTACCATGAGACTTGTTAGTGGAAAATTGTTTAAAGGCTTTTCTTACCTTTCTTACCATGTAGGCTTCCGCATCACTACCCATGGAAGCACTTGATTCCTCCGAATCGGATGATGAGATCTCCTTCTTCTTATCTTTTCCCTTGTTTGCCACAAGGGCTATACTCTTTGGCTTGTAGTATGATTCTTCGATTACTCCTCCAACTCTTGTCTCATGTAGCTCCATGGTTGAGAAGAACTCCTCTAGAGACGTTTTCTCTAGGTCCTTTGAGATGTAGTACGAATCCACCATTGAGCTCCATGTTGATGTTCTTGGGAAGGCATTGATTGCTTTCATCAAGATGTCTCGGTTGGGTAATTGCTCTCCTACACTTGTTAGCCCAATGAGAATTTCTTTAAATCTAGCATGTAAACTCGTTACCTTCTCTCCTTTATCAAGCTTGATACTATTTAGTTGGGACCGAAGAAGATCCCTTTTTGCCATCTTCGCCTCCGAAGTGCCTTCATGAAGTTCCACCAACTTGTCCCATAAGTCCTTGGCACTTGAGTAGTTTCCAATTCTTGTCACTTCTTGTTGAGGAAGAACACTAAGTAGATGATGCAAGGCTTTTGAGTTTGCTATGTGATCATCCTTTTGCCTTTTGCTCCACCTTACTTTCTCAAGAATCTTGTTTTCTTGATCCCTAGGTATCTCAAAACCATTTTCCATGATTAGCATAATATCAAAGTCAGTGTTGAAGAATACCTTCATTCTCTTCTTCCACCATGAAAATTCTCCCTCGAATTTCGGTGGTTGAATATGCGAGCCGGCCATTTCAATGATTGCTCTTCTTGGCGGTTAGTCCGTTGAAGGCGTCCTTGCGCTCTAATACCAACTGTTAGGATCGATGACTCGGCTTTTTTTACAAGACGGTTAGCACAATACAATATATAGAATACAAACAATGCTAACTCACAGTGTTTTACTTGGTATCCACCCCTAAGGGTGACTAATCCAAGGATCCGCACGAGTTCACCACCTCCACTATGAAACCCTCCTTCAAGGTGGAGAAAACCTTTACAATCTTGCGCTCTTCCTCTTTACAAGATGCAAGTAATTACTAGAGGAAGGGCTAAGGACTCTTGGCACTAGCAGCACTTCGTTACACACAAGAACCGTGTAGTGCTTGAGCCAAATAGTCCTCCTTTTATATGAGTAAAGGACAGCCTCGCATGCTGTCCAGCCCGCACCAGTCGACTGCCCCTAGGGCAGTCGACTGGCCCAGCTATAAATGCTGGCCAACGGCTAACCAACGGCTAGCAAACAACTAGCCAACGGCTAGTTTTGGGGTATACCAGTCGACTGCCCCAAGGCCAGTCGACTGGTCCGAAGCTGCGAACTCTCTGTGGGTTTTGGCAGTCGACTGTCTCTGGGCCAGTCGACTGCCCTGCCTCCCAGCTCAGCTCCAGCCACTCCGAACCTTCTCCTTCGCGTGTACCTTCAGGTCTGCTCCCTTGGCTCGCCTCTTGAAGTACTCTTCCTCTGGCTATCGTCCCTCGGATGCGCACACAAGCCTTCCCTTGGCTTGCCTCCATGCCACCCTTCACGTGTGCCCTTTGAAGTCCACTTCCCGGCTTGCCCTTGGAGCTCTCCTCCCTCGGCTCTCGTCCCTCGGATAGGTCCACCAAGTGTGATTCTCCAAGTCCTGCAAACTTAATCACACATATCAAATACAACCAACACCCTAATCTTAAACATATTGGCACACACATCAAAACCATGATTTTCCTGATCATTCTTGGGCCGATTGCCTCAACAAACATCTCAAGTAATAACAGATAGTATTTCTAATTTGTTCTTTCTAAAAAAATGAGGTAATTGTTTGAAAATTTTGGCAAAAAAAGTACAGGAGAAAAATGAGTTTGCCTGTTTGACACTGTGGCAACTTGAGCAGTTCAAGGATCAAAATAGTTGATTTTGTCAAGTTCCCCATATGTGGTGACAAGCACCTAAAGCAATTATAAAACATTTAAACATATAAATACAGGTGTTCTAAATAAAAAAACAAAAAAGTAAAAATAATTTATATCTTCCAAAAAAATAATGCTTTTATTAATTGATAAACTACACTTCATCAGCAGAAGAGAAACATCAGATTTCAGAAGAATGACAGAATTGAACTACACTAGGATTAGACAATGGAAGTTGAGAACCAAGATAATAATACACACTAAAAACAACAGCATATGAAATTATTCACATATACAAAGATACATGGGTACATGAAACCAAGATCGATATTTACCTAGTATATTTAGTTTGATTTTAGCCGATCCCACCTAGTTGGATAAGACTTGGTTGTTGTTATTTTTGTTGTTATATTTAGTTTGATTTTGTAAGATTAAAATATGTACAAAAAAACAACAAAATTTACATTGTAGAATCAGTTAATCATTGTTCCATGAACCTTAAAACAAGGGCAAGTTAAGAAAACAAAGTTGGGTTTCTACTTTAGTTGGCAAGTATTCAATTCTGCAACAAGCATTCACATGGACTAATGAGATGAACAATGTCATATCGCAGCTTTTGAGCATAGCAATCTACTTCTTGAATTTGCATTTTTTTAAAAACAATAAAATATGAGTTATTCTTTCATTCCCAATCACGAGTTATATTCCCCTAAGAAAACAGTAAGCATTAATATGGGGGAAAGTAGGAAAACTAAACAAAAAAAGGTGACTTACAAGAATAACCTACTCCTGTTTCCCTGACAAATCTACCCAAACATTGGATCATCCCATGATGTCATTGATAACCTCATACAGAACATTTATGCGAGTGTAGGATACAATGCCATCGGAAGTGAATGTAAAGTTACCTTAGCAAGGTAAATATGCATCTATCAGTTTGATCACAAAGTTAAAAATGGTCAAAACATCAACAGCCATGATTATTAATAAGGAGATTCAACATATTGCAATTGCGACAGATAATCAAACTAATTCAGAAAGCTTGAGTTCATGTTCAAAGGCTACCAAATGCCTTCAACGACCGTGGCATTATTAAACATTCCTTCAGCTTTGATCCTTCCACCAAAAAGATCACGAAACTAGAACCATACGATTAAGCATCTCTCTGCCAACGAAGGCATCGAGAGAGTTAAAAAGCACAAATTTTCACCGAAATTGCTCAAATGTGAGGGGGAGATGGTTCGATCGGGCATCCGGAGTTCGATTAAATGCGTCTTGTTGTGGACAAGAAAAGCTTCTGCAGCAACCAGCTCGTATATTTTGTCGTCCCCAAGGATCGACCTCACGTCTGCAAACTCAGGCGGATGTAAGCCCTCGGCAGAAAGGAAGCGGATAGAAGGAACAGCACCTTCGGCGACATGAATTGAATCTCCCCTGCGAGAGCATCGGTGAGGAACCATTATGCGATCTCCGCCTTCTGCTTGTCGCTGAGCCCCTCGGGCTCGTCTCCTCCTCCGTTCGCCATGAGAGGAAAGAACCGAGATAGTTAACCTCATTAATGGCCGAAAAAATGGCGTGCGGGTAAATAACCAGTAAAGAGTGTTTTGTAAAGAGGATTGGATCTCTGTCCATATTCTATCAGAGGGATATCAGAGGCATAGGGATTACCCAGCTGTCAAAATGACTTAAGTTAATTATCTCAAACTATCATTCTAGCTGAGGAGTCCGATCGTCAAATTCGTGCGGAGGCATTAAGTCCGAGTGTAAAAGTTAATTTGTCAAGTCATTAATTTGCTAAGTTATCGAGTCGACGAATACTCTAACCTTCTATTTGGATGGCATGAACGAAGGTTAATTAATAGAAAGGGAAGGGAAGAAAAAAAAATGACAGATAATTTTCTTACGTGCCAAATTAAAGTGTAAAAAAATAAATTATTTGAGGGGTAAAGAAAGATAAAAATCTTCCCTTTCTTCTCTCACTCTCTTACTTCATCTCTTTTTTAAATAAGGATAAACATTACTTTTTTATTATTTATATTTCCTCCACCTCCTCTCAACCAGATCATAGTGAAGAGTCGGTAAAATTGTGATGTCAAAAGTTCGGGATGGTTGCCGAACAAAGACGGAAAGAAGTGGATTGCATGAGGGCGAGATAATCTTTTTAAAATAAACTCGCCTTCCTCCAATTATATTAAAAGATTATGTTTGAATATTTATTTTCTAACATAAAATAGTAAAATCCTGACGAACTGAGTATATATTTGAATGTTATCATGCTTATTTGTTGAACAAGAAACGCGAAAAGAAAAAGAAAGAAATGAGGCGATTAAAGAAGAAAAGATCTCTCTTTCCGGTTGAAGTTTCTCTATTGCTTTTTTCCTGCACTAGAGAATTTCTCTTGCCTCGTTTGCACACAGAATTACTTCTGCCTTCTTGAAGCTTGAGATACGCCTCCTCTTGTAAAGAGCACCTATCAATCTTAGAGCGAGCAACAACAGGCAAGTGGTACCGTGCATGTGCAGTTATGCTTAGCATGCAAACACACGTGGTATGTATGCAAAGCAACTGTCACATGGGAACATTTCTGTCTTGAAAAAAAAAAAATTACGTAGCAATCAAGTCTCGTATTTAACTCAGCATTTCAACAAATACATCACCGAGATACAAAAAATGCTTAATCCAAAGAGCACTTTCCTAACGAATGCCACCAATAAGCAACACACATAATTACAAAAAAAACTTCTAATCTTTATTATTCTCAATAACAAAGAAACACAAGTGGAATATTTATGAAATCGCTCATGATTCACTCAGACAAATCCTTCACGATCTCCTCACAATTCCTTCACGATTTGCCTCTCTCCTTTTGCTCATGATAACCTTGCCTATTTATAATGTATAGACAACGGTTACATTGGCGATTACAAAGTAGTTGTATCAACCACCCTTATCACATATGCAAAATTAACTCAACCTGCACAAAACCATTTTGCCCACATGCCTTGGCTGAATTGGCTCCATGCCAAGTGTCAACGTGCACTCCTTATGTTTTGCTCCAATGGATTCGTTGATTTGGCATCGCGTCAAGTGTTAGTCCGCTTGGGCTATGGATCTGTTACTTTGGCACCACGCCAAATAGTAGTTTTCACCGCTTGTGCTTCGCCACTTGGTTCTGCTACATTGGCCCACGCCAAGCGTCAATCTACACGCCTTGTGTTTGACCACTATCTGCTGCTTTGGCACCACGCCAAAGTTTGTCCACACGTTGGGTGTTTGGCCCATGGCTCCACCTCTTTGACACCGCACCAAAGTCTTGTATGCACACCTTATGCATGACCCAAGTGTTAGGTCGTGATCGTCAAGCTAGAGGGGGGGTGAATAGTTTCTTTCGTTTTCTTCCTACAATCGTTAGTGCGCAAGCGGAAACAATAGTAACACAAATAAACAATGTTAACACCAAACTTTTTACGTGGTTCGGAGATGACGCTCCTACTCCACGGCTGTCCGTAAGGTGAACGATCCCTTGATCCTTTGGTGGATCACTCCCCGGATGCCCTCCGGCTAGCTCGTGTAGCTCCTTGTGGGTGGAGAAATCTCGCCACAATTCCGAACACACCTCTGAGTTGTTAGACTACTATTTGGCATTTAACTAAAGCCAAATTCGTCAAGAGTCTTAGCCAAAACGAATCCCTTTAAAATATAGTTCATTTCTGTTTTGGCCGCTACCAGTCGACTGCCCCGACTCAAACTCGACCGTTGCAACCCCAACGATCAAATTCTGGCTGCTAACAATCGATTGGCCCCATAGCAGTCAACTGATTTTTCTGCCCCTTTTATCAGTCGACTGCCTGGGGCTCAGTCGACTGCTACCTAGGTTTTTCCCTTCCCGAGTACAATTCTCTCAGCACTCGATCCCTAGGATTTCTCGAGTATATTCCCTCAGTACTCGAACCCTCACAATTTAGCTGACTCTTCACTAGCAGCCTCGATCTGTTGCCTTCACGCCCTCTTCATCTTCGACCCTCATCCCTCAGATGCGCACACAAGCCTCCAGCTTGACTCCATGTCATCCTTCACGTACGCCTTGAAGTTCGCGTCCCTCGGCTCATCGTCCCTGCTATCCATGGTCCCTTGGGTACACACAAGCCCACGACTTGACTCCATGCCATCCTTCACAGTACTCAAAGTCGTCCAGCTAAGCCTATGTGTATCCTGCAAGACCTGCACACTCAAATACACATATCAAAACACAAGGGTAAACCTAACTTAAACCCTTTGCCCAAACATCAAAACACATGGTCACTCTAGACCATAGATTGACCCAACAATTTTTCCCTTTTTGATGTTTGGCAATCCGTTTAAGTTAGGGAAAACATATAACAAAAACAATGCTAACAATCATTTGGACTTACGTTGTCAAGGCTCCACCTTGGACTTATACCGCCAATGCATATACAATGCAAACAATCATGGATCCTATCCCAAAGTATCGCCACACCTAACCTCCCCAAGTTAGAACTTTTTACCAAACCAGGCTTTTTAAAACATTCCCAAGGCTCCCCCTATTGGACTTACAAAGGCTTTTTAAGAACCCCTCCAAGGTTCCCCTTACGCCAAGAATGGAGCAACAATGCTCCCCCTTTACCTAGACTCCCCTTAGAACTAGGATTTCTTGCAAAGGCGTGTTTGGCTTCCTACTTAAACCCAACACTTCTCCCCCTTTGCCATACATCAACAAGACTCCAACAATTTCTCCCTTATTGGATCTTTTAACCCTGAATGATCATAAACATACTGTGCTAACCCCCCTAAGGTTCCACACTTGTTTTCAATAGCTGAAACCCATTTTTCAGCCTTTACCAGTCGACTGGTACAGTTACCAGTCGACTGGCACACTGGAAACCCACTAGTACAGTTACCAGTCGACTGGCATGCTGGAAACCCATTTTCCAACTTCTGAACCCAAATTCAGAAATGCACCAGAAATTCCACAAGTCTCCAAAAATTCCTAAATTTTGTGGAGAGGTTTGTGGTACCCATACCTACTTGGAAAAAATACATCCAAAAATGTATCTATCACCAATTCTAAGATTGACACAAAACCCAAAACCACCTAAATAGTTCAATTAAACCTTGACCAAAGTCCTAGTTTTGGTTTCCTCTTGATGTCTTTGCCCATACCAATCCACAATGCATCCCTAGCATTGATTTATATGACATTTACACATCAAAAACCAATTCTCATGCTTTATGACCCTAATGTCATATTTCCGTGCATGATACACAAATCTTATGTACCAAAAACTAAAGAATTGAGACTCACATCCGTCTTCAATTCTTTTGGCACACTCTATGATCCACCTAGACCTCCTAGAGAAACACCTCCCGAGATCCACTTACTGTTGGAAACGGGATGGCTAGAGAGGGGGGTGAATATAGCCAATTACTTTTTCTTGGCACTTAGTAAGTTTTCTGCACTCAACTTATCAGTAGCACAGTGGAAGAAGCAAAGGAAAATGAAGCAGTGCAGTAAACGAAAACAGAAATGAAAGCAAACAAAGACAACTACCAAGATCGCTAACAAGAGGATTTACAAGGTTCGGGGATAACTTGCCCCTACTCCTTGGCGTGCCCTTAAGGTGGGCGATCCCTTGATCGTCGGCAGATCAAGCCCCAGTTTTCACCGGATATAACGCAACCTCCTTCTCGGTGGAGAAACCTCTCCACAGCGTTTCAATCACAGATAAAGTTTAAGCACAAAGAAACAACAAGAAGGATCTTACTCAACCACTTAGCAAGGACAAGAACACAACAAGCTTCCCTGAGCTCCACCCAGTGGCGATCTCACGCAAGAACCCCTCTTCGTGTCTTCCCACTGTCGGACTCCAAGCTCCTTGTTCTCTCCTTCAAGCGCTCAAGTAATGGATGATTACTTCTCGATCGCTTGCTCAAATTGATGAAAACTTCAAGAACACAGCAAGCAAGTTGTGGAGAACACAAGGTGCGGCAAGAACACAAGTTTTCGAACTCTTCTTCCACGAAGCCAACTTCCGCCCTTTTGATTCTCCACACAGCACCAGGTGACAACATTCTCCGTAGCCTCCAGCTACCATACTGCCAACGCCAGCTACCACTGAGCCCTCTCTGGTTTTCCTGAGATCCCCTCAGCCAAGCCCCAGTCTCGGCTCCAGTCTGCAGCTCGGCCGTTGCAACCTGAAATGGAGAATCGGACAAACCTGCTCCAAGGAAAGCCTCCATTGACCTCTCCTTGAGTGTTTGAATCCTCCCCTGTCACTTGCAGCTTAATCAGACTGTTAGAGCAGCAAATCACACAGTAAATCAAATATCAGAAGCAAACAGCAGCGAATCGGATACGATCAGACGCTCTGACCGCGTCTGACAATGCAATTTGAATTAAAGTGATCGATCACCGGACCGATCCAGGGCTTGTGGGTCGGTCACCAGACCGATCCACTGCTTCGCTGGGATTCCCAGCTCTCGCGTCTATACACGCCTGATCGGTCACCCGACCGATCAGAGTGAAGCCTGATCGGTCACCAGACCGATCAGAGTGAAGCCTGATCGGTCACTCAGACCGATCAGGACAGATGAATAGTGATTTTTTAATCAGATCCTAAGTCCCTGATCGATCACCGGACCGTTCAGGACTTGATCAGCAAGGGAACTCACTCACTTCCCGCTCCCTAATCGGTCACCAGACCGATCAGGAGTAAGGCAGTGAGGAAGCAGCCTGCTCCCTGATCGGTCACCGGACCGATCAGGAGCCACACAGTAGGTTCCCAACCTCACTGTGCGCTCCCTGATCGGTCACCAGTCCGATCAGACATCGCTGGATCGGTCACCAGACCGATCCACGAAGGAGAAGCGTGCCAATGTCCCTGATCGGTCACCAGACTGATCCAGGGACTCAAACCTAGCCCTCTAAGCTAGGGTTTCATTCACCTTAGCCCTCCAAGCTAAGGATTTTTCCATCTAACTCTCCAAGTTGGGAATTTGCACCTAACCCTCCAAGTTAGGACTTTTCACCTAGCCCTCCAAGCTAGGACTTTTCACCTAGCCCTCCAAGCTAGGACTTTTCACCCAACCCTTCCGAGTTAGAACATCATCCAACCTAGCCCTCCAAGCTAGGCACCTGACCCTCCAAGCCAGGACTTTTTCACCTAATCCTCCAAGATGGGAATTTGCACCTAACCCTCCAAGTTAGGACTTTTCACCTAGCCCTCCAAGCTAGGACTTTTCACCCACCTCTTCCGAATTAGGACTTTTCATACACCTAGCCCTCCAAGCTAGGATTTTCAACACCTAACCCTCCAGATTAGGATTTTTCAACACCTAGCCCTCCAGACTAGGATTTTCCATACCATGCCTGATCCCCGACCAGGACTTAATCATAATCATTATAATCATAATCAACCTAAACTAAAATCGATGTCAACACCAAAACAACAATCAGGGCCAGACTGCATTAACACTTACCATGAATCCCAAAGACTCCTAGAGCTCCCCCTTGAGCTCTTAGCCCAAGCCACCTCCCTAGGTGACTCAACAAACACTAGACCACACCGGTGTACCCCCGGTGACTCTTGGCCTACAAACTTAATCTTCATAACCTTAGACACCTTATCTTTAGTTAAGTCCTTCCTTTTGCTTTCAAATGACATCCCCTTGTCATTTTTGGACTTCCCCTCCTTGCCATAATTATATGCTACCCTAACATATTTCTTTTCATTGGCATTGGAGACCTTAGATCGGTATCCCAACCCCGATCTATCATTGTTGAGTTTTAGACCACCCAACACCATACCTAATCCCTTAGATCCAACCGCGAATCATCCTAGGGTTTTCTCCAATTTATCAAGTCTTGCCCTCAAAGCTAGATTTTCCCTTTCTAGGCTTTTAAGCCTAGAATCCACATGTCCACCTTGGATATTCCTAGACCTACCCATCTTCTTAGGCATATGTCTCCCCTTCTTGGGATTCATGCCTTGATCCTTAGGTACACACGTCTTGGGTTTATCATGATGCATGACCTTTCTAGGGTTTTGATCTACCTTGTTCACCTTATTCCTATCATTATACCTAAATTCATGATTATGCACAAGCAAGCATTTTTCATTATTTCTAGCATACATGGATGACTTTGAAACATGCTTAAACTTAGGGATTACCTCCCTTACCTTTGGAGCTTCCCCTTGATGTGAGCTTCTTTTCTTTTCCTCCTTCTCTCATCTTCTCAAGTGCTCCATCTTCTTGAGCTCTCCTTTTCTCGAACACTTGGTATGATAGTGCCCTAGCTCCCCATATGTAAAGCATCTAATATGTTTTTTCTCCTTCTTTTCCCTACAACCCATATTAGTTTTTAAAAGAATTGACCCGGGTTTAGGGTTTACCTCCTTCTTACCTAGTGAACACTGTTGGATCGGAGAAAACGATAGAGGGGGGTGAATATCGTTATAAAATTTTTCGGAATAGTAGAGAAGATACGCAGCGGAAAATAACAGAAGACACACGAACACAAGTTAGTTTTACTTGGTTCTGAGTCACGGTCGGCTCCTACTCCAAGGTCCACGGTCCTTGACCGTTTACTTTGAACAATTCTATATTCGATAAAACTTTTACAAGTTGATAGTATAGATATAGAATTGAAAATTAACTAGCAACACTTTCGTAATTTAAAGTTTTACTGACGCCCGAGGTGGATCGAATTTCGGAGCAGAGGGTTGTCGTCGGCGCTAGAATCTCGAGGTCGAACTTTGTCGCAGCGTTTGAGTGAAAGTGTCTGGAGCGTTGAGAGCAATGGATGTTGAAGCCTTGAGGGTCAACCCCCTTTTATAGCACCCATAAGGGCGCCTATGTCGATGGGGGCGCCTAACACGTGGCCTTCCCTGCGCGATTTCTTATCCGCAGGCTCGGTCAGCGCTTATCCATCTCCACTTGGGTGCTTGAGCTGATGGGGGTGCCCGTGACCTCACGAGCGCCTAAGCTGCCTTGGTCCAGAGGCTTCACTGCTGTGGTTTGGTGTTTGCCTTTACACTGGGGCGCCCGTATCCATACGGGCGCCTGAGTCCATCCGGGCGCCTAGCCCCAGTGAGGCACCTCACTTGCAGAAGACCAGTCCTTTGATCTTGCAACTCAGGTTAGTTCCAAAACACAACAAGCAAATGTGTTATCCATTAGTTACAGTCGTAGCTGTCTTGGTTCTAACTTTGGGTCTCCCAAATGGAACCCTAGGTCGAACCGACGCCTACTGTTCCCTCGACGAGGAACGCACCCTCACCTACTCCTCTTAGGAGAGTTTAGCTTTTGCCAACCGGCTCCTCCGGTTGGACTTTTGCCCAATCCACCTGACCAGGTCTTCGTGCCTAACTTCCGGTCAGGTCTTCTTGCCCAACTTCCGGTCAGGTCTTCGGTGCCCAGTCCTCGACCAGGACTTCTTTGCCCGACTTCTGGTCAGGTCTTCTTGCCCAGTCCTCGACCACGACTTCTTTGCCCAGCCCTTTGCCAGGACATCTTGCCTAGTGTACCTAGGACTTTTCCTGCACACTCAGCAAGCTTGTTAGATCATAACACCACCTTAACTTCTGAACCCTTTGTCATTATCAAAACCCAGGTTTGACTTAGGTGTTGCCTGCACCAACAGACACTTGTCCTTGTAGTGCCCCTTCTTGTTGCACCCAAAGCATATAATGTGGTCCTTTGACTTTGCTTTGGTGGAGGTTGGAGATTCTTCTTGCTCCGGGATTGATAAAGGTCTCTCCTCCCCCTCAATTCTTGAAGTTGAAGTCTCTTCTTCTTCCCTTGATGAAGTAGATGATCGTTCACTTGATGAGGTTGACACCTCTTTTTCTTTTTCCCTTTCTTGGACCATTGAACTTATTTCTTTGAGCTCTTCTACTATTTTAGCTTGTGTAGAGTTCTCATGAAATTCTCCTATCTTTTTTCATAACTCATATGCATCTTTATATTCACCTACACCACTTAAAACATTATTAGGCAAAATGTTAATTAATATACTAATTACCTTCTCATTTGTCTTAGATTGGACTTGTTGCTCCATTGCCCAATATCTAGGTCGGAGCTTTTTCCCATGCTTGTCTCTTGGAATCTTGAGTGGTTTTTTTAGAACCACCATGCACTCTCAATCCATTCCAAGCCAAGTCTTCATTCTTATCCTCCAATTGTCAAAATCTTCATGATCATATAGAGGTGGAGTGTTGATATCATCCCCCCAACTTGTCTTCCATCATCTTTTCCTCCAGCTTGTGCCCTTTTTGGCAGTTATTCCAACAAGAGTGGGCCTTCGCTATGATACCACTTGTTAGGTCGTGATCGTCAAGCTAGAGGGGGGTGAATGATTTTTTTCGTTTTCTTCCTACAATCGTTAGTGCGCAAGTGGAAACAATAGTAACACAAATAAACAATGCTAACACCAAACCTTTTACGTGGTTCGGAGATGACGCTCCTACTCCACGGCTGACCGTGAGGTGGACGATCGCTTGATCCTTCGGTGGATCACTCCCCGGATGCCCTCCGGCTAGCTCGTGTAGCTCCTTGTGGGTGGAGAAACCTCGCCGCAATCCCGAACACACCTTTGAGCTGTTAGACTACTATTTGGCCTTTAACCAAAGCCAAATTCGTCAAGAGTCTCAGCCAAACGAAGCCTTTTAAATAGAGCTCACTTCTGTTTTGGCCGCTACCAGTCGACTGCCCCAAGGGCAGTCAACTACCCCCACTTAAACTCGACTGTTGCAAGCCCAACATTCGAATTTTGGCTGCTACCAGTCGACTGCCCCTATAGCAGTCGACTGATTTTTCTGCCCCTTCTATCAGTCGACTGCCTGGGGCCCAGTCGACTGCTACCTAGGTTTTTCCCTTCCCGAGTACAATTCTCTCAGCACTCGATCTCTAAGATTTTCCGAGTGCATTCCCTCAGCACTCGAACCCTCACAACTTAGCTAACTCTTCACCAGCAGCCTTGATCTATTGCCTTCACGTCCTCTTCGTCTTCGACCCTCATCCCTCAGATGCGCACACAAGCCTCCAGCATGCCTCCATGCCATCCTTCACGTACGCCTAGAAGTCCGCATCCCTCGGCTCATCGTCCCTACTATCCATGGTCCCTCGGGTGCACATAAGCCCACGACTTACCTCCATGCCACCCTTTACCATACCCAAAAGTCGTCCAGCTAAGCCCATGTGTATCCTGCAAGACCTGCACACTCAAATACACATATCAAAACATAAGGGTAAACCTAACTTAAACCCTTGCCTAAACATCAAAGCACATGGTCACTCCGAACCATAGATTGACCCAACACCAAGTCTTGCACCATAAACTTGGGTGATACAATCCCTGCTGCTTCATCCATTGTGTTATCTTGCATGCGCCCACCGCATGTCATGACTTACTTTTCCTGCAAGTCTTGCTTAGTTAAATGCTCGGACGCAACATGTTCAATCTTTGCACTTGTTCCCCATAAACTAAGTCTTGCCCCACATGACTTGTGATTAGACAACCCTGCACGTTGTCGCTCCTTTGTTGCTGCTTAGATCGCTCTGCACACATACCCTGCTCGCATGATCACAAAGTCCTTCCCTGTATGTCTTGTGCTTTGGACAACACCCTGCACACTATCACATACTCCACTGCTTGGCATGTCTTGCACACGTGCCAGCTAGGATGGTTGCCAAGTCTGTCCCTACTTGACTTGAGCTTGGGCAAGGCCTCGCACACTGCTTGAATCTGCTTCTTTGGCATGTCTTACTCACAAGTCATGTCTGGATCATTGCCAAGTCTACTCCTGCATGACTTGAGTTTTGGACAACACTCCACGTGATGTCGTATCCATCGCTTAACTTGTGTTGCGCCCTGCACACATGCTCAATATGTTAGATGTTTGTCAAATCTACCTCCTGCATAACTTGGACTTAGGCAGCACCCCATGGACTGCCAGGATCCTTCGCTGCTTCTTAGCATGCCTTCCGCATATGCCTGGCTCAGACATTTGTTAAGCCTGGCCCCTGTATGACTTGGGCTTGGGGTAGCGCCCCATGCACTACCACATCAGTTGCTCCTTGCTATGTCTTGCGCACATGCCACGCCCGTTGGATTGCCAAGTCTGCCTCCTACAAGACTTGAGCTTGGATAGCACCCTGTGTGTTATTGTTTCGTTGCTTGGCATTCCTTGCACGCATACTAGGCTTGCTGGATTGCCAAGTCTTCCTCTTGCAAGTTGAGGCTTGGACAACCCTCATGCGATATCCAAATTCTTTGATGCTTAGTATGTGGCGTGCCCTGCGTACATGCCTAGTAGGTTGGATCAAAAGAGCAGCGCCCCAATCCTTATGTTTAGCCAAGCCACCAACTTAGGGGGCTAACAAATCACCCCCCACCAGAAGAATTCAACACCCTCGTCAACAATTCCGTTGGCAAGCCTCCCGCTCTAGCATAGTCCTTATGAACTTGCTAGGATTTTCTTTGAATACCTCTACATTTCCTTCATTTTTGTTAACATCAATACTAACAACATAATTCAACAATCTAATGCAAGCTCAACCCAAGTTGAAGCTCAATATAACCCCTTCAAACTTAAAACTGACATAATTTTTGACTCGAGATTCAGAATCAAACTTTGTCTACGGACCATACATCCATAATTCTAAAACTCACGTTTATTACAGGTGAAATCGTAACCGTCAATTTTTCAGACCCTATTTCCGCTGTTTAATCTTTTTTTGGAGTACTTTTGATATTTTTTTAGGTATTTAGGTTATTTTTGATATTCTTGGTATTTATAGGAGAAGATTTATCTTGATTCCCGTCTTATTTTGAGTTAAGATGATTTAGTTATAAATTTTCTTTTTCAGGTAAAGATTATTTTCTTTCTTTACAAAAATGGAATTAAGATCTTTTAATTATAATTTTTTTCTTTATTTGAGTCTTAGGTTGTAATATAAATAGGAGTCTTGTCTAGGTGTTGAGGATTGATCCTCTATTCATAATAAAATCGTCTTATTATGGTGAACTCGAAGAACGACATGCTTCTCTTCATTTTTAAGAGGATCATCTACTTATTCTCTCCTCCATCTTCCTTTCTCGGAGGTTTACAGGATAATCACTATCCTGCTCGGTGTCACAACCGTAAAGGATTAAGAAGAGGAACAACTTATTTTGGGTATTCATTGTTCTCTATAGCCATGAGAACATTTAGCTTCTCTTGCTTGGGACATTCCCTTGCAAAGTGAGGCCCATCGCATAAGACACAACCTTGATTCTTCAAGTTGTTCTTTCCTTGGGCGGTAGCATGATCATTCTTGTCATTCCGCCAATTGTTAGACAAATTACTCTTTCATTCCACCCTCTTCTCTTTTTATTCTTCAAGGATTTGGAAGACAGAGAAGCATCCAAACTCTCTTTGTTTAAGTGAAAATCGGTCAAGGCATCAGTAGCAACAATAACACCAAGAAGATCTTTAATGTTTTGCCTTCGAAGTTCAATTTGTGCCCACAATTATAAACCATACAAAAAGTTATATAATTTGTCCTCCTTGGACATGTTAGAGATATGCAGTATCAAAGAACTAAATTCTTTAACAACGTCTCTAACAGAACCCATCTATTTGAGATGTTTCAATCCATCTTGTGCCATCGATGAGACATTGCCTAGAAGAAATTGTTCCTTCAATTCCTTCTTCAATCGAGCTCAAGTGCTAATTTTTCCCAACCAGCATTGGAGTTATCCACCATACGTGTTCTCCACTATAACTTCACATCACTACCAAGGTACCTACTGGAAATTGTCACATTCTCCATTTCAGGCACTTGAGTAGCCAAGAAATACTGCTCCATGTCCTACAAGAAATTCTCAAGTTCCTTGGCACTCCGTGTGCCACTAAAGGCTTTTGGTTCTGAAACTTTTATCACTAGACAATCCATCTTTTGTTCTGAATTTGAAGAAATTGCTCTTCACACAATAACCATCTCGGAGCACAAATCCTCATTGTCTTTGCGAATCTGAGTAAATTCCGCCATCAGAGACTCACGAATTTGATCAATTGCAACCTCTAAATAGGCAATCTTCACAATAATATTGTAATCGGCATCTCCCTCCGGGATAACCGATCAAGGCTTCAAGAATTGAAATTCATTCTCTAACTTCGTGATTGCCACTAGTCATCTTCTTGGGAAATTTCAGCCAAACTTGGCTTTGATACTAGTTGTCAAGGGGTAAATTTCTACCTTAAAATATTTTTTTGCGCGGCAATCAAGTCCCGCACTTAACTCAGTCTTCCAACAAATGCACCATTGAGGTATTAAGAATGCCCAATGCAAAGAGCACTTTCTCAACAAATGCCACCAACAAGCAATACACACAATTACAGAAAAACTCCCAACCTTTATTATTCTAACAAAGGAACATAAGTGGAACACTTACAAAATTGCTCACAAATCGCTCATGATACGCCCATATAAATTTCTTCAAGATCTCCTCACAATTCCTTCACAATTTGCCACTCTCCTCTTGCCCATGTCAACCTTGCCTATTTGTAATGTATAGACAATGATTACATTGACGATTACATAGTTGCATCAACTACCCTGCTACATGTGCAAAACTAACTCAACTTGCACAAGGAATCGTGCAATCACACTGTCTTGTCTTATGATGCAGCCCTGCAAATCCATCTGGTCATAGCCGACCAGCCGCAAGGAATCATCCGGAGGGGCTCGATCGCCCAACAACTAATGGTTTTTATATGGGCAAGTCAACTATGAGTGGATTCAGATGCTCTTTGACGCCCGACAATCTGACCGGCTAGCTGGATACGGCCGGTCGACGCCTCCTACGACCGGCGACCCTGGTGTGGCTGATTAATTATTCAATTAATTGATTAATTGAATAATTAATCAGTTAATTAATTAATTAATTTATCATTTAATTAATTTAATTATTAATTTCCTTGGTTAAATCATTAATTGTATAATTAATTGATCAAATGTTTGATTTATTTTAGATTAATTGTTTGAGTAATTAGATTATTAAGATGAGTAATTGTTTGATTAATTAGATTAATTGATTCATTAATTAGAACTTGTTTGATTAATTTTAGATTAATTGTTTGAATAATTCGATTAATTTGTTGAATAATTATTTGATTAATTAGAATAATTGATTCATTAATTATATCATGTTTGATTAATTTGATTAATTTCTTAGTACAACATCAATATCAAATTTTAATATGGATCATAATATGTGCGGTTTGATTAAATTGTCTTATCTGAATTCAGATACAATGTATCCGAACAAGGCATGGATATATAATAGGTTAGACAATGGATTTATCCGTGACGAATTTTTTGCTGGAGTGGAAGAATTTGTTAACTTTGCAAAGTGTCATCCTGAGTGTTTGAATGACACAGAGTTGAAGTGTCCATGTAATCAACGCAAATGTAGAAATACAGCTTTTCGTGATGAAAATACAGTGAAAACTCATATCCCCAGGTATGAGTTTGTTCCAGATTATTACAACTGGTACTGTCATGGAGAGCCGTATGTATATGAATTTGGTGGACCTTCTGTTGCATCATCATCGAACTCAATTGGACCAGAGACATCATATAACCCTGCTGATGCAATGCAATCAATGGTTTACGATGCAATGAATGCTTTTGATCAATCAAATGTAGAACAAGTACCTACTTCTGATGTTCAGAAAATGTATGACATGTTAAAGGCTAGTGAAAGAGAATTATGGGAAGGTATTCCTTCAGGTCATTCTCAATTATCTGCTACTGCAAGATTATTGAATATGAAGGCAGAACATCATTTCTCAGAACGATGTTATGATGACATATGTCAACTTATGTCAGAGTTGCTTCCAATTGATAACTGCATGACTGATAGTTTCTACAACACTAAAAAACTAATCAGAGACTTGGGTTTGCCAGTTGAGAAGATACATTGTTGTGTCAATAATTGCATGATCTTTTAGAACCAAGATAGTGAGTTGATGGAATGCAAAATATGTAATCATCCTCGTTACAAGCATTGTGCTCGAATGGTAAATCAGAAGAAGAAGAAAAATATTCCTTACAAAGTTATGTATTACTTTCCTTTGACTGCTAGACTCCAACGTTTGTATGCATCAGCAGCAACAACAAGTCATATGATCTGGCATCAAAACCATGGACATGATGGAGACATTATGTGTCATCCTTGTGATTCCCCTGCATGGAAACATTTAGATTCAACATTTTCTTCCTTTGCTATGGAACCACGTAATGTCAGACTTGGACTTTCTATAGATGGATTTCAGCCATTTGGAAGTTATGGACAACAATATTCATCGTGGCCTGTTATCTTAACACCATACAACTTACCACCATGAATGTGCATGAAAGATGAATTCATGTTTCTTACTGTTTTAATTCCAGGTCCTCAAAATCCAAAAGGGCACATAGATGTTTTTTGCAACCTTTGATAGCTGAGCTGAATTATTTATGGAATATAGGTTCAGAGACGTATGACATTGCTACAAAGTCAAACTTTTTAATGCATGCAGCATTGTTATGGACTATTAGTGATTTTCCTGCTTACTCAATGTTATCAGGATGGAGCACAGCTGGAAAGTTAGCATGTCCACATTGTATGAATCAGTCAGATGCATTTTCTTTGCCCTACAGTGGCAAGATTTCTTGGTTTGATAATCATCGGAAATTTTTACCTCTTGATCATCCGTTCAGAAGAAATAAGAAACATTTCAAAAGAAATGAAGTAGTTAGGAAGCTACCTCCAGTTGTGATGTCAGGCGAAGAAGTGTTAAATGAAATTGATAGTTATGGATTTCTACCAGTATATCAGGATGTATCAAATGATATCAACAAGTATATTGTTAGAGTAAACAAATGTGGTTAGAGGAAAAGAAGTATTTTTTGGGAACTTCCATATTGGAAATATTTACTCATTCGTCATAATTTGGATGTGATGCATATTGAGAAAAATTTCTTTGATAAC
>JAGFNQ010001161.1:56174-72370 GCA_024364735.1 Boesenbergia rotunda | reverse complement strand
CGCCCCGGCCAGTAGGCAGCCGAAGCCCTTGTTGCTTCGCTTATTTTGTGTTGGCCTTGGGGGCGCCCGGGACACTGAGGGCGCCCTGCTCAGCTACTTGCCTCTCTCCTTTGGGCATTCTGAGCTGCAGACACACGTTCCTTCGGTCCTGCATCCAGGGTTAGTCCAAAATAATATGAAGCAATAGAGTATTATGTTTATACAACCTTAGCTGTCTTGGTTCTGACTTTGGGTCTCCAAAATGGAGCCCTAGGCCGAATCGACGCCTAGTGTTCCCTCTCAACGGGGAACGCGTCCTCACCTACTCCTCTCGGGAGAATGTACCTGATGCCAACCGGCTCCTCCGGTTGGACTTTTGCCTAGCGGTCCTTTGCCAGGTCTTGGTTACCAAGCTGTCCTTCGCCCGGTGCCTAGCATTCCTTCGCCAGGTCTTTAGTCCCAAGCTGTCCTTCGCCTGGTGCCTAGCAGTCCTTCGCTAGGGCTTCAGTACACTGGCATTCCTTCGCCAGTGCCTAGCAGTCCTTCACTAGGACTTTTTACTCTAGCATTCCTTCGCCAGTGCCTAGCAGTCCTTCGCTAGGACTTTTTACTCTGGCATTCCTTCGCCAGTGCCTAGCTGTCCTTCGCTAGTACTTTTCCTGCACACTTGAGTAGCATGTTAGATAACAAGTAAGACTTAACTTTTGAACCCTTTTGCCATTATCAAAACTCATGTTTGACTTGGGTGCATTCCGCACCAACACTATAGTCCTAAGGATCAAAGGGTAATTGTTAGTACGAATACCCCATTCTTAGATGAAGACTATGTGATAAACCACAAGCCCATAAGTAGACTTGTTCTTGAAGAATCAAGAGGGGATGTTCCTACCTTAATACCAATTGTACAAGAGAACATACCACAAGTCACTGCACCGCGTGTCATAGAAGATACACACGTGGTACCTCATCGTAGTGGGAGGGTTGTTAGTCAACCAGAAGGATTCATGTTCTTGGGAGAGTCTTCGATTTGGTACCTGGCGACCATGAATCACGATCCCTATACCTATGATGAGGAACATCCTCTTTGAAGGGATAATCCAGTTATATGGATTTGTTCAAAGGACGGATGAGATTTGTGTATGTAAGAAATGTGACGGAAACGTAGTGATATTCTTGTACTATACGTAGATAATATTTTGTTGAATGGCAACAATGACAAAGTATTATCAGACGTAAGGGTATGGTTGTCCAAACAGTTGATATAAAGGACTTAGGAAAAGCAGGACACATCCTTGGGGATCAAAGTTCTAAGAGATCACCAATGAAGGATGTTGTGCTTATCCCTAGATTCATATAAAGACATTGTCCTAGCTCGTTTTAGCTCCAAGAAAGGTTTTCTACTTTTCAGTCATGGAGCTACTCTATCTAAGGAGATGTGTTCTAGAACATCTAAGGAGATAGAGGAGGTGAAGGCAGTTCCTTATGCATCGGCTGTAGGAAGCCTCATGTATGCTATAAACGAGACCGGATATCTATTTTGTCATGGGCATGGTTAGCAGATATCAGAGTAACCCAGGTCAAGGAAATTGGACTGTGGTAAAAGCATATATTAGTGTCTGAGAAGGACTAAGGATTATATGCTGGTTTACTAGGCAGACCAATTCCCTATGGGTTATACGGATACGGACATCCAATCAGATAAGGGCAAATATAAGTATTCCTCAGGGTTTTGTGTTTACTTTAGGAGGTGGAACCATAGTTGGAAAAGTGTCGCACAGCGGCTGCGTGGCAGACTCCCCCATGGAAGCTGAATATATCGCAACCTTTGAGGCAGCCAAGAACCTCAAGATGGACTTTGATGTGATTCCCAGTTTGCTCAGAGCTATCACATTTTGTTGTGATAACAATGGTGCAGTTGCAAACTTGATGGAATCACGAGTCCATAAGGCGAGTAAACACATAGAGCGCAAGTACCACCCAGGAGAGGAAAAGTTGTTGTTGCCTAGATTACATCAAAGGACAACCTAGGAAGATCTTTTCACTGAGGCCTTGATAGTGAGAGCTTTTAGGCATGTAGAGGATAAGGGAGTCAGATGTATGGCATTTTGAGGACAGCATAATCTTTTAGTATAAGTGGGAGATTGTTAGGAAATATACTAAAAGTCATGCTTTTTGTATAAGAACATCTACGTTTTGAAAGAGAATCACAAAATCACATGTTGCATGTTTATATTAGTATGTGTACAAAATGTCTGATACTTTGCATTGTAGATAACATGGTGTGTGGTGATGCACAGAAAATCATGTTATCAGTCCCTTGCAGAGTATAAGTAGAGGCTCACAACCGAGATGGAGTTGGACAAACCATCGGGATGGTTGTAGTGTAATTAGGTGTGGTTTGTCATAACCATAGAATTGCACTAGTGCACTTTGTGTGCATTGAGCAGGACCAAAATAGAAGTAATCCAATTTGTACTAACTTAATAATTGGATCAGAACTCGGTTTATTATGGAGTACAATCTCTAAATCCTGATATAATAACGGGTACGTGTATTTAGTATTTTATTTCTTTGATTTACTAATGGGCGAGATTTATTCTGTTAAATCGATAGGCCCGGTAAGTTGGGAAATAATAGTTTATACATGGTGTGTCGTTGATTATTGACGGAATCTGTGTTCTGGTGATTCAGGATGATGATGCCCCCTTGATGAGCTCATAAGGTTCATCATGTTAAACCCTGCAGGTGAATTTGATCCAACATGATGATAAGGTTGAGTGGTACTAGTCAAGGAGATAGAAGTTGATTAATTAAAATTGTTAATAATTTAAATTAATCGGCGGTCATTCAATACCCTATACACGAGGAGATGGATGTACTCATCATAGGTGGAGCCCATATGAAAATATGGGGGTTGGTGAGGAAGTTCAATGGAGATCTTTTAGTGGAATGGATCTTCATTAATGGATTGGATATGGATCCATTAGTGGGCCAAGACTCAACTCCTCCTCATGGTCCCTATCGTAGCCGTATATATACCCCATGGAATCATGAAACCAAGGCTAATTGATTAATCATCCATCAATCCAAAACCTAAACACCCACTCTCCTTCCCCTCTCACTCTCTCTCCCTCTCGACACCGTTACCTTCTCTAAAGGTGTGCTACTCAAAGGTGAGCAATACAAGTTGGTCATGCAACTTTTGCTCAAAGGAGAGCACTGCTCAAGTGTGAGAAGAATTCATAGCAGCCTCACGGTGGAGAAGTTGCTCATGCAACTTGGATTCACGTAGTGGAGAGGTTGATTGGCTGTGGAGAATTCATGCAGAGGGAAAGTTGCTCATGGCAACTCTCCCTTCGGTGAGTGGCGCCGCCCTCTTCTCCATACAGCACAAGTTGCTCATGGCAACATGGTGCAAGGTGGCTCACGCTGCATCTTGTAGAGGGATAGTTGCTCACACAACTTGAAGAGTGGACTTTCTCATGCAACTTGAAGAGGGGACTTGCTCATGCTGTGGATAGCCAAGAGGGAAGTGGTTGCACTAGCAGCACGAGTTTGAGGAAGTCATCTTCCTCCCTTGTAGCCGACGCTAGGTAGAAGACACTCCCTAGGCTTTCGGCCTAGGTAGGGAGGTGGTGGTTGTTAGATGTGCATACTGAAAGACATGACTTTTATTATATGAACATCTTTTATGAAAAGAGAATCACACTACACTAGGTGTCTGTTTATAATAGTACATACACGAAGTCCCATTGCTTAGCATTGTAGATAACATGGTGTGTGGTGTCACACAGAAGATCATGTTATCAATACCTTACTTAGCATAAATAGAGGCTCACAACCTAGATGGAATTGGACAATCCATCGGGATGGTTGTAGTGTAGTCATGTGTGGTTGATCTTGACTATAGGACTACACTAGTGTGCTATGAGTACATTGAGCAGGACTGAAACCCGAGGTTATCCGATTTGTACTGACTAGATAATTGGATAGGACCTCAGTTGTTATTATGGAGGACGATTCCTTAATCCCGAAATAATATTGGGCATATATTATTATTTATTATTTCTTTGATTTATCAAAGGGCGAGATCTATTTTGTTAGATCGACATATCCGATAAGTTGGGAAATAATATTAATAATATGATGTGCCGATGATTATTGACGGAAACTGTGTCCTGGTGAGTCAGGATGATGATGCCCCCTTGATGAGCTCAAAAGGTTCATTGTGCCAAACCCTGCAGGTGGATTTGATCCAGGACGCTGATAAGGTTGAGTGGTACTAATCAAGGATCCAGAAGTTAATTAATTTAAATTGTCAATAATTTAATTAATTAACGGGCATGCACGATCGGACGACTCGTAATATGTGGATCCCATATGAAAATATGGGGGTTGGTGAGGTGAGTTCAATTAGGATCCTTTAGTGGAATGTATCCTAATTAATGGATCAGGTTTGGATCCATTAGCGGGCCAAGAACCAACTCCTCCTCTAGGTCCCTGCCTTAGCCCTATAAATACCCTATGAGATCAAGAAATCAAACAATTAATAAAACCCAAGAGCCAAAGAAAAAACCCTCTCCCTCTCCCTCTCTCTTTCTCTCTCGGCGCCGAATAGGGAGAAGGGTTCTCCCCTTCGGTTTTCTCTATTCCTCCTCCACCAAGCTTCGGCCGAGACTCAAGGAAGCAAGGTAGGAATCTCTTCTACCTTGCTTGAGGCTCAAGGAGGGCAGAGGAGGCGCCGACAAGGAGGAGAATGCGGCGCAAGGGCCACCTTGCGGCGGCGGCGCAAAAGGGAAGAAGAAGGAGATTGAGGGCTTTTGTGGCTGAGAAGAAGGCTGTTCCTTGTCTTCTTCTTCTTCTTCATCTTCCTCTCGAGGTGCACCGCTGATCCGGAGGGCTTGGAGCCAGCTCTGGTGGGCGGCGGCACAAAGGGAGGGGAGGAGGACTCGGCGGCACAAACCCTAGGGTTTAGGGTTTTGCGGCCTATTGAAGAAGGGGTTTGGTTGGGGCTTTTGGTGATCTCGGATCGTGGTAGATTGTCGCCCATACGACGTCCGTGAAGGGAGGGACATAAGGTGGAAGACCGCAAGGTGATCAGATACGTATAACCTTCCATACGCTCCTTTGTATTTCCTTATGTCATGTATGTGCTATGTTGATTTGTCTCGTCATTTTATGTGTTAGAATTTATTGTTTTTCTTACAAAATATATTTAATAAATTCTTAAATAGACCCCGACCATAAACACAAAAGCCAACGATCAACTCGTTGCCTTTTCTGCAGTCGAACAGTTGAGCAATGTGCAAGGCCAATTTTGGTAATTGGCTAAGTTGCAATTTGGATCGTTCGATACAGCACAAGACGGTCAATGGAAAACGGTTCTCTATTCGGATTAAATTTTTTAATCCGTAGGCATAGAGAGGTCTCTCGGATTGACTAGGTATTTGCTAGGGAAACCCGCCAAGCTTTACCCAACAGTGGTTTCATTGGAGACTTGGTGATTCCGGTTTTTGGTAGATTGTTGCTCACACGACATCCAAAAGGGGAGGGTCATACGGTAGAAGACCGTAAGATAAAGAGAGGAATATTTCTCTCTTGGCTCCCTTGATTAGTTCTATCATTTTATGTGAATTCCTAAACTCTCCCAAGAGGTACTCACCACCATGATCAGACCGTAGTGTCATGATACTTTTACCATGGCGTTTTTCCACATCAGCCTTGTACTCTCTAAACTTGTCAAAGCACTCAGACTTGTGGCACATCAAGTAAATGTATCCATATCTCGAATAGTCGTATATAAATGAAATGAAATATTCGAAGCCACCTCTTGCCTGGATAGACATAGGATCACACAAATCAGAATGAACCAATTCCAACACCTCTTTGGCTCTATACCCCTTTGCTTTAAAAGGTCTCTTGGTCATTTTTCCTTCCAAGCAAGATTCGTAGGTTGGGAAGTTTTCCACCACCAATGAACCCAAAGGTCCATCAGCTATCAACCTTTGAATTCTACTCAAGTTAATATGACCCAACCTTAGATGCCAAAGATATGTTTGGTTCATTTTCGAAGGTTCTTTTCTCTTATTAGATTTAGATGATGTGTTATTAATTTCCATTTGCATTGTGGGAGTTATTGGATTAAGAGTATACAAATTATCAACCAACGCACCAGAATAGATAATTACCCTATTTCTTTTGATAACAACTTTGTCATTAAAAGAAACAGAATATCCATCCATGAATAATTTAGAAACTGAAATCAAGTTCTTTATAAAACAAGGTACGTAAAGATAATTTCTCAAAACCAAAGATTTATTCTTAGAAAAAAATAAATGACCATGTCCCACTGCAACAGTCGCCACTTCCGTAGCATTGGCCATGTAGATGGTAATCTCGCCCTCACATAGTCGCCTAGTTTCATGGAACCCCTGCAATGAATTGTAGACATGATCAGTGGCTCCAGTATCTACACACCAGGTACCTGTAGATAACACCACTAAACATGTTTCAACAACTAATGAAAAAGATATACCTTGTTTGTTCTCCTTTCGGCAGGGACAGTCCACCTTCCAATGTCCAGCCTGCTTGCATGTGAAGCACTTGCCTTTCGGCTTCTTCACTACAGCTTGTGGTACTTGAGATCCAGCCACTTTCTTTGCCGAACCAACTTTTTCTTCTTCTTCATTCTGCCTTTCATCCTAAAAGAAGAAATGTTTTCAGCAACATAAGCTTGAGCACTTTGACGAAACAACTCTTCTACCACCTGGAGTTCTGTCAGAAGTTCCGCCAATGAATACAACCTTTTGTTCATGTTATAGTTCATATGGAATTGCTCAAAACTCGTGGGTAGCGTCTGGAGAATGATATCGACCTGGGTTTCCCCGTCAATCTCATCTCCAAGGACTTTCATCTCATTTAAATGAGTCATCATCTTGAGGACATGATCCCTCACGGGTGTCCCCTTAACCATGGTGGTTGTCATCAAGTTTCTCATGGCCTCTTGACTAGCAGCCCGATTCTAGTGTTCGAAGAGTTCCTTGAGATTGAACATCATGTCATAAGTAGTAGCGAAGTCCTGATGTTGATGTTGTAGTACATTTGACATGGAAGCCAAAATGTAACATCGTGCCATCTCATCTGCCTTTACCCACTACCTATAACATTCTTTCTCCTCTTCACTAGAATCATCTCTAGGATTATTAGGACAAATCTCAAAGAGTACAAATTTGTTCTCCTCAGCAGTCAGGATAATATCCAAGTTTCTTTTTCAATCAATGTAATTTGGATCAGTATGTTTATTTTCATTTAAAATCACATCAAGGGGATTGAAAGTCATAATGAAAAACCTGAGAATCACATTGGTCAAATTTTTAGAATTTAAAATAATATTGATTCCTCAAATAATAAAATTTTAAATTCACCAATACCTCAAAACACCGTGAATTTCGTATGCCACGATAGTGTGGACGTATACTAATTCAAACATTTGTAAGAGGAGGTTT
Source organism: Boesenbergia rotunda (assembly GCA_024364735.1). Classification (NCBI taxonomy): domain Eukaryota; kingdom Viridiplantae; phylum Streptophyta; class Magnoliopsida; order Zingiberales; family Zingiberaceae; genus Boesenbergia; species Boesenbergia rotunda. The sequence continues at coordinate 64,886 of JAGFNQ010001161.1, read as the reverse complement.
TACCCATTAATTTTATTTTCTTGTCAACCTTACTTTTTTACAAATAAAATTAATAGTTGGTTTATCTTCGACCATACGAATAATAGCAGTGACTCCGATGGGGAGGATACTATTAATTGCATCTAAGTATATACCATTACTTGATTACTAAGTCCATTATCTAGGATTATGTCCCTTCCGATGGGGAAGATCACATGCTCCTAAATAATTTTCTAAAATCATCCATTGTTGATGCAGGAAGCACCATATCGAACCTTGTTTTGATATTGGTAAAGGATTCAAAGTTTAGTATTATTTGTGATCTAATAAAGTTACTCAAGTGTGCAGGAAAAGTCCTAGGAACACTAGGCACGAAGTCCTGGTTCTAAGAATCAGGCAAGAAGTCCCAGCCGCGGGCTGGGCACCTAAGACCAGACCAAGGGTTGGGCACTAAGTCCTGGCCAAGGGCTGGGCACCGAAGACCTGGTTCGAGGAATTAGGCACTAAAACCTAGCCGAGGGTTGGGCACCGAAGACCTAGTTCATGGAATTGGGCACTAAGTTCTGGTCGCGAACTGGGCATGAAGACCTGGTGAGTAAAGCTGGGCAAAAGTCCAGCCGAAGGAGCCAGTTGGCAAAAAGGTAAATTCTCCTGAGATGAGTAGGTGAGGACGCGTTCCCCATCGAGGGAACATTAGGCGTCGGTTTGACCTAGGGTTCCATTTGGGAGACCCAAAGTCAGAACCAAGATAGCACGGCTGTAAATATTGACTAATATTCTTGCTTTGTTTGTTTTGGAACTAACCATGGTTGGAAGGACCGAAGGAGTGTGTTTCTGTAGCTCAGAACGACCCAAAGGAAAGGGGCAGGCAGCTTAGCTAGGCGCTCGGGAGGTCCCGGGCGCCCAAGGTCAAAGCCAAAATAGCAAAGAAGCAAGAACGCTTCAAAATCACACTGGGCTAGGCGCCCGGGAGGTCCCGGGTGCCCAAGGTCAAAGACAAAGAGGTAATCGAAGCAAATCAGCCACGAAGCCAGCAGACCAAGTCAAGCTAGGTGCCCAGGAGGTCTCGGGCGCCCCAGTCTGACCAGGGGCTGATTCAGAGGGGATAAGTGCTGACCAAGCTGCAGATGATGGTTCTCCGATCTGAAGGCACGTGTAAGGCGCCCCCAGCGAATCAGGCGCCCCCAGGAACACTATAAAAGGGGCTCGACCCCCAAGGCTTCAACAACACTTTTCCCAATGCTCAAAAGCTTTTCGTTCAAGCGCTCTGCTCTGGCAATCTTCGATCTCGAGATTCCAGCGCCGACGACGACCCTCTGCTCCAAAGTACGATCCACATCGGACGTCGGTAACGAAAAGTGTAGTTTCTTTTATTTACTACAATATTCTTGTACTGAAATATGTAAACCTTTGCGCGATTATAGAATTGCCCGCAGTAAATGGTCAAGGACCGTGGGCCTTGGAGTAGGAGCCGATCGCGACTCCGAACCAAGTAAAATACTTGTGTTCTTTGTGTGATTGTTTTATTTCCACTGTATTTTCTCTAATTCTTATCCGAAAAAGTTTTAACGATATCACCCCCCCCCTCTATCGTTTTCTCAATCCAACATCCATAAGGAAGTTTGATCTAGTGATCCACAAAACAAACTCATTCGATGTGGAGGAAGGCACTCAGAGTCAACGCGCAAGTTTGTATGCATCAATTTTCAAACTAGTAATGGAGGCCACGAGACTGAAAGATTCCCTCACGCACATAGTTATTTTTTATCTTTAAAAATCGACGAATTTTCAAGCAACCTCAACAAGCATATTAAACAGCAAGCAATAAATATGAAAATCAAATTTCCAACTATTATGGCTTTGTAGGTTCGGTTGTTCTCCAATACGCCTCCAGTTGATCATGTCATCTCGCCTCCTCCTCCTTTAGCCGCACAAGCAAAGAATTGAGCTGAGAATAATTTTTAATTTACATCCATCGATCCTATACTCCACAAAGGAGTGTACATAAAATCTAGATCGAAAAGTAAATTAAAACTAAGCGGCTAACATTGTCGTATTTAATTACAATTAAATACAAATGGTCTCGTCAACCCCAAGGATTCAAATATACAATCACACAATCATCATACACAATCACATAGCCATAATAGTTGGATCTAATGCATGCAACCACAAGGTTAGCCTATTGCACATCCTACTATTATCCGGCCTAAATGATATATGAAAAGCATGAACATAATCGAATTCAAAACACACAGAACCGGAAACCATGGCTCTGATACCAATTGTTGGCGTTGGGATTCCTCCCTATATCCCCAGATTAAAATTCTATAAATTAGAACTAATCCAGATAGGGAAAACTTCCCGAACGACCTACTTCATCTATCTTGCTTTTCGATTGAGTGATCACTTGAACAAACTTGTTATTCAAGCAATCAAGCTCTATTATCGATTAGCAACGGAATAGAAGATAAAGTATGGATCACCGGTTCTAGTGCTTGATTTGGGATCCAAGAAAGCAAATACAATTATGAATACAAGCGGAATAAAAACAAGATATACCTCTTGATCTATCTCTTGATCTTCTATTGTATTTCTATCCTCTTCTTGGAAGTCGTGTGGGCGACGATCTTCCAAGAATGAAAGCCACCGAAAAATCCTTCTCCTCTTCCTTCTTGTGTCGACCAAAGGGAGAAGCCTCTCCTTCCTTCTTGTTGCCGCCCTCTCCCTTGCTTGTTGGTGTCACACGCCCAAAAGGAGAAGAGAAGAAGAAAGACCCCAAAACCCTAGCCGCCCCCCCTTTGGCTTGTTGTCAGCGCTGCACACCACAAAAGAGAGAGAGAGAGTGAGAGAAGAAAATAATAGGCTTAGGTTTTTCCTTCATGGCTTATGAGGGTATATATAGGCTACAATAGAGACCAAAAGGAGGAGTTGGTTATGGTCTCCTAACGGATCTTTAACCCGACCCGTTAATAATAACCCGATCCACTAAAGGGTTATTATTGAACTACCACACCGACCCCATAATAAAATATGAGCTTCTTCTTATTATGTGTACATTATCTCTCCGTATTTAAGATATCGCATGTCTATTAATTAATTAAATTACTAACAATTTAATTAATTAATATCTAACCCCAAGAGTAGTATCTGTTGGGCAAGTTGCATTAGTGATGTCCTCCTCTGAATGTTTTAATGTTTGACAATAAGCTTAAGTCAGTGATACATTGAGCAAAGGAAGGGGAGTTAAGAGAGGAGTAACAAAATGAACCAAAGTCCTAGTAAACCTATGCAATAAGTCCTGGTTCGAAGAATTGGGCACTAAGTCCTGGCAAAGGGTTGGGCACCGAAGACCTGCTTGGAAGGTGGGCACGGAGTCCTGGTCGAGGATTGGGCAAGAAGTCCTGGCCGAGGGTTGGGCACCGAAGACCTTGTTCAAGGAATTGGGCACGGTGAAATGCGCGTTCTCGGGGGTGGGAACTTGCGTCAATTCGACCTAGGGTTTCGTGGAAATCCGAAGTTAGAACCATGTCCTTAAGGGTAATATTGTGTGTATATTTGATTTGTATTCGTGTATCTTGCAGGTGCCAAGAATGGAAGACAAAGCAGGGAAATCACACAGAAGGCGGCTGGAAGCCTTGAAGCCAGGCGCCCCCATCAATGGGGGCGCCCAACAGCATCCAAGCGCCCCCATCAATAGGGGCGCCTAGCTCAAAGAAGGAAAATAAGTGTCAGCGAAGGAACGCAGAACAGGCTTCCATTTGGGCGCCCGGGAGGATACAGGCACCCGGGTTCATGTAGGCGCCCAGGTCAAAGGTTTTATCAGCTGCGACGAGTTCGGCACAGGGATAAGGTTTGACCAAGCCTATAGGGGCGCTCCCATCAACACAAGCGCCCATATGAAGCCTATAAAAGGGGCTTCGACCCCTCACCTTCAAACATAACTTCTACATTCATTCTAAGACATTCCGTGTGAAGCAAAAGCGATCAGACGAAGCTCTACGACCAAGGAAACTCTAGGAGGAGGTGTACGACGCTTTGGAGTTCTGGATTGGCCAAATCGTCTGTTTTTGTTTGGTTTGTTTTAATTCAAGTTGCATTTCAATTCATATCTTTTTGCTTGTATATCAACTATAAGACAGGTTTTCTCCGCCTCTGGAAATTTCGGAAAGGAGACCAATAGTGGACTCATGTCAAGTACATAGGCCTTGGACGTACTGACCCTGGGGGGTCGGGAACCAACTAAATAAATCCCGTGTGTCTATTGTCTTGCTTTTCATTATTTTATTTTCTGCTGCGTATTTTCTCTTTCTTAGTCCAAAAATTTTATAATGATATTCACCCCCCCTCAATCATTTTCTTCGATCCAACAATATCACTCAACTTCATTATCATGTCGGACCAAGTCCACCTGCAGGATTTACATGATTATCCTTATGACTTCCTCAAGGGGCCATTATCATCCTAAATAATTAGGACACAGTTCCTTCTATAATCAATGACACGCCATATAAATAATATTATTTTCCAATTTATCGGGTCTATTGATTTAACGAATAAATCTCGCCCATTGATAAATTAAAGAAATAAATATTAAGTACATGTGTCCGTTATTATATCGGGATTTAGAGCATGTACATCCATAATAACCGAGGTCTTGTTCGATTATATAGTCAGTATAAATCGAATCACCTCAAAGCGGTCCTACTCAATATACACAAAGTGCACTAGTGTAATTCTATAGTCAAGATAGACTAATACCAAATTATACTACAATCATTCCAATGGTTTGACCAAATCCATCTCGGTTGTGAGCCACTACTTATACTGTACAAGGAACTGATAACATGATCTTCTGTGTGACACCACACACCATGTTATCTACAATGTGAAGTAACAAACAATTGCACACATATAACAAATATAAAATGCAAACACATGACCACTGTGATTCTTATTTCAAAATAGATGATCATACAAAGCTAGACTTTTAGTATACATCCCAACAGGCTCAAGCTCATGCTTCTTCCGATGGTTAGTCCGATGAAGAGCGACCTGGCTCTGATACCAATTGTTAGGACCGGTGGCATCGATAGAGGGCGGTGAATATCGACTCGTCAATTTATTGTCGAATCTTCTTTGATTGTTCGCTTAATGCCAGAGTGGTTAGTAGCAATGGAATAATAATAATGAAAATGAACACAACAAGAACTCGTGGGATTTATTTGGTTCCCAACCCCCCAGGGTCAGTACGTCCAAGGCCTAATTACGGGTGGCGCCCGTCCACTAGTGGTCTCCTTTCCGAAATTTCTAGAGGTGGAGAAATCTGACTTACAGTTGAGAGTACAATCAAAATAATGATAAAGAATTACAAACTAAATGCAAACCAAACAGAAGATGATGATCTCGACCAATCTGGAACTCCAAAGCATCGCGCACTTCCTCCTAGAGCCTCCTTGGTCGCAAAGCTTCATCTTAGCAATTCTCTTTTGCACAGAATGAGTAAGAAAATGTGTAAGTTGATGAACTAAACTGCTGCACTCAACCCCTTTATATAGTACTTATTCAGGTGCCTGAAAGGCCATTCAGGAGCCCTTATCACGGTCAAAACATGATCCGAACTGGCGTACTTGGCTCAGGGATAAGGCCTGCATCCCAGGTGCCTGGGTGCTATTCAGGGGCCTGGGAGCTACTCATGCGCCTGGGATTTTTTCAGGTGCCTGGGAGTCCTTTTCCCAAGTTTTTTCTTTCTTGAGTTTGCTCTCCTATCATGCCTCCAACTCTAGGTTCCTACAATACAAACAAACACAAGATAAAACAAATAATCCTTAGCCATAATGATTTACAGCCAAAGCTGTCTGGTTCTGACTTTGGATTTTAAATGAAATCCTAGGTCGAACCGAGGCCTACTGTTCCCTTTCCCAGGGAACTCATCCTCGCCAACTCCACTCTGGAGAAGTATGCCAACTGGGACCTCCGGTTAGACTTTTCCTTGGCCTCCGAAAATCCAAAGATTAAGGACGTTCGTGTTGATGCAGTCTAACCCAGATTGTTGTTTTGGTGTTGAAACCGATTTTAGTTTAGGTTGATGAGATGATTATGATTAAGTCATGGTCGTGGACTAGGAATACCTAGTGGGACTAGGTTTGATGAAAGCCTAGCTTGGAAAGTTAGGTGGATACAATCCTAACTTGGAGGGTTAGGTGTGAAAAAGTCCTAGCTTGGAGGGCTAGGTGGATAAAATCCTAACTTGAAGGGTTAGGTGTGAAAATGTCCTTGCTTGGAGGGCTAGGTGGATGAAATCCTAACTTGGAGGGCTAGGTTGATGAAATCCTAACTTGGAGGGTTAGGTGTGGAAAAGTCCTAACTTGGAGGGCTAGGTGGATGAAATCCTAACTTGGAGGGTTAGGTGTGGAAAAGTCCTAGCATGGAGGGCTAGGTGGATGAAATCCTAACTTGGAGGGTTAGGTGTGGAAAAGTCTTAGCTTGGAGGGCTAGGTGTGGAAATTCCTAACTCGGAGGGTTAGGTGATTGGAAATCCCGGTGAGTGAAGCCGGGTCCTGGTGACTGAAGCCAGGTTGACTGAAATCCCAGTGAGTGAAGCTGGGCACGGAGTCTTGGACCGAGGGATTGAGCACGAGTTAGGGGAGGCTGGGATCCAGTTCTATTGACTTAGAGTGGGTTTGGCCTTGCCTGGATCGGTCTGGTACCCGATCAGGGAAGTTGGCACGGTGTTCCCTCGTGGATCGGTCAGGTGACCGATCCAACAATGACTGATCGGTCTAGTGACCGATCAGGGAGAACACAGTGACCGTGTTGGGCTACTGATCGACTCCTGATCGGTCTGGAGACCGATCAGGGAGCATACAGTTCACTTACTGCTTGTCTCCTGTTCGGTCTGGTGACCAATCAGGGAGCATACAGTGGGTTTTGGGAACCTTACTGCTTGGCTCCTGATCGGTCTGTTGACGATCAGAGATACTGTTCAGATCGTTCTGGTGAACGATCAAGTGTCGCGAGTTCCTCACTATGACCGATCAGGATGGAGCCTGATCTGTCTGAGCATGCCCTGATCGGTCTAGTGACCGATCAGGAGGGTTGGACTGCGAAGCTGAGAAATCACCCTGCAAAGGGGTGGATCGGTCTGGTGGCCGATCCACGACTTGGGATCGGTCTGGTGATCGGATCCTGGAGAAGTCGCGATTTCTGATTACCCGAAGAGAACTCGGTGTGGACGCGAATAGAGGCGGAGCTTCCAAGGGACGCTACGGTTGGATCTCGTCCCTTTCTACGAGTTACGCGAGGTATTAAGTAAATTAGTTTACTTTCTGCAAAATTTTAAATGTATGATCATGTCTCCACAACATAAGGTTGCATGCTAGATACGTGGTTAAAATAATTTGAGAAATTATTTATGCTAAATCTTCCGCTGCACGTAATTAAATTTTAAAATTAAGAACCCGTATCCATGTCAACATGCACCCGGTCCCAACAGTGGTATCAGAGCCGGTAAGTGTTCGAAATAATCATATAATTGTTTTGCGGAAAACTTTGTCATGATCTCAATTTTGGAAAAATTTTTGAATTATGGAAACTTTCCAATTATAATAAATTTTAGATTTAGGAATTTCAAAAGTTTGGAAATCCTTATAAAATTTCGCAAACGTTTGAAATATCCTAGTTTTTGAAATTTTATGATAATTGTGAAAACTTCCGATTTTTGGAAACCTTCCAATTTTGGAAATTTCCTATTTTAGAAATTTTCCAATTTTGGAATTATATAAGTTTTCTTTGTACCAGAAACTTACAATTATTCTGAAAATCTATTATGAAATCTCGCAATTTTGGGCACTTTCTTTCAAGAAAGTCTAGACAAATTTATGGATTATTAATTGACAATTAAATTCGAATTGGTTTTAAATTATTAACAAAATTCTTTATTTTGGATTGAGCCTCGGGGAGCCGTCCAATTTAAAGTTAGTTGTTGTAATTTAATTTCCTATTTTGAATAAAATTGTCATGTTTAATTTGGTTACGCCTCGGGAAGCGGACCAAATTAGATTTACAACAAATTTCTTTTTTTGGGTATTTGAGCTTCGGGGAGCCACCCAAAGAAAAAATAATTTGTTGAAATTAATAAATCCATAAATAAAATATGCAATCAAATTTTAGAATTTTGAGGTGATTCTCAAACGATAATTTCCTTATTTGATTTAAGAGGTGATGCTCTTACATATTGTTGTCTCCAAAATTAATTAGGAAAATGGTTTCCTATAGAGTTTTCTTAAATAAGATTTTCATGAAAATATATGTGGTTGAATTAAGGGAATCTGTCTCTTAATTTAATAATATTTGATTTAGAGAAATCAAAGTCTTAAACATATTATTTCCGAAATTGATTATGACAATTTAGGAAATTATTTCCCAAAACAATTTCTTGAATAAAGTATGAAATTAGAATTAGGAAATCCGGTTCCTAATTCAATTAATGAGGTTTGATAAATTAAGCCACATACATACTTTATTAAGGAAATCGTTAGTACGTGACATAATTATATGTCATGAATGTGCTTAGAAAAGAAAGGATAAGACCCAAAACCTCTTACAAAATATTAAGGCTAACACCTTCCATTAATATGGTTAGAACCGGAGTTTTGTTTCTCGTTTGGGTTGATGGACACATCCATGCCCCGCTTGAACCTCAACATATTCAAACCATGGAATTAGTTTATG
>JAGFNQ010001161.1:0-55985 GCA_024364735.1 Boesenbergia rotunda | reverse complement strand
TATCCGTGACGAATTTTTTGCTGGAGTGGAAGAATTTGTTAACTTTGCAAAGTGTCATCCTGAGTGTTTGAATGACACAGAGTTGAAGTGTCCATGTAATCAACGCAAATGTAGAAATACAGCTTTCCGTGATGAAGATACAGTGAAAACTCATATCGCCAGGTATGAGTTTGTTCCAGATTATTACAACTGGTACTGTCATGGAGAGCCGTATGTATATGAATTTGGTGGACCTTCTGTTGCATCATCATCGAACTCAATTGGACCAGAGACATCATATAACCCTGCTGATGCAATGCAATCAATGGTTTACGATGCAATGAATGCTTTTGATCAATCAAATGTAGAACAAGTACCTACTTCTGATGTTCAGAAAATGTATGACATGTTAAAGGCTAGTGAAAGAGAATTATGGGAAGGTATTCCTTCAGGTCATTCTCAATTATCTGCTACTGCAAGATTATTGAATATGAAGGCAGAACATCATTTCTCAGAACGATGTTATGATGACATATGTCAACTTATGTCAGAGTTGCTTCCAACTGATAACTGCATGACTGATAGTTTCTACAACACTAAAAAACTAATCAGAGACTTGGGTTTGCCAGTTGAGAAGATACATTGTTGTGTCAATAATTGCATGATCTTTTAGAACCAAGATAGTGAGTTGATGGAATGCAAAATTTGTAATCATCCTCGTTACAAGCATGGTGCTCGCATGGTAAATCAGAAGAAGAAGAAAAATATTCCTTACAAAGTTATGTATTACTTTCCTTTGACTGCTAGACTCCAACGTTTGTATGCATCAGCAGCAACAGCAAGTCATATGATCTGGCATCAAAACCATGGACATGATGGAGACATTATGTGTCATCCTTGTGATTCCCCTGCATGGAAACATTTAGATTCAACATTTTCTTCCTTTGCTATGGAACCACGTAATGTCAGACTTGGACTTTCTATAGATGGATTTCAGCCATTTGGAAGTTATGGACAACAATATTCATCGTGGCCTGTTATCTTAACACCATACAACTTACCACCATGGATGTGCATGAAAGATGAATTCATGTTTCTTACTGTTTTAATTCCAGGTCCTCAAAATCCAAAAGGGCACATAGATGTTTTTTGCAACCTTTGATAGCTGAGCTGAATTATTTATGGAATATAGGTTCAGAGACGTATGACATTGCTACAAAGTCAAACTTTTTAATGCATGCAGCATTGTTATGGACTATTAGTGATTTTCCTGCTTACTCAATGTTATCAGGATGGAGCACAGCTGGAAAGTTAGCATGTCCACATTGTATGAATCAGTCAGATGCATTTTCTTTGCCCTGCAGTGGCAAGATTTCTTGGTTTGATAATCATCGGAAATTTTTACCTCTTGATCATCCGTTCAGAAGAAATAAGAAACATTTCAAAAGAAATGAAGTAGTTAGGAAGCTACCTCCAGTTGTGATGTCAGGCGAAGAAGTGTTAAATGAAATTGATAGTTATGGATTTCTACCAGTATATCAGGATGTATCAAATGATATCAACAAGTATATTGTTAGAGTAAACAAATGTGGTTAGAGGAAAAGAAGTATTTTTTGGGAACTTCCATATTGGAAATATTTACTCATTCGTCATAATTTGGATGTGATGCATATTGAGAAAAATTTCTTTGATAACATCATTAATACTGTCTTAAATGTGCATGGGAAAACAAAAGATACAACAAAATCTCGTGAAGAATTAAAGCAATTAGTGAGCAGACCTGATTTGCATCAGAATGAAACAACTGGTAAATATCCGAAGGCTTGTTATACATTGGACAAAGAAAGTAAACAAACATTGAGTTCTTGGTTGAAAAACATAAAATTCCCAGATAGATATGCCTCTAATATGTCTCATTGTGTGGATATGAATAGATTTAAAATGGTTGGAATGAAGAGTCATGATTGTCATGTGTTTATGCAAAGATTAATTCTAATAGCTTTCTAAGAATTACTTCCTAATAATGTTTGGCAAGCACTTACAGAATTAAGCCTTTTTTTCAAAAATCTGACTTCCAGAGTTGTTACGGTAGCAGATATGTTACGCCTTCAGAGAGAGATTCCTTTAATACTATGTAAGCTTGAGAGAATATTTCCACCAAGCTTTTTTGATTCAATGGAGCATTTGCCTATTCATTTACCTAGCGAGGTATAGATTGGTGGTCCTATACAATACAGATGGATGTATCCGTTTGAAAGGTTTCTTAGAAAATTAAAGAATAATGTGCGTAACAAAGCAAGAGTTGAGGGATCAATATGTAATGCATATCTGGTTGAAGAAGCAAGTTCATTTTGCTCCTATTACTTTGCTGAAAATGTGAAAACCAGACATCGAAAGTGTTCACGCAATCAAGATGACATTCCATCAGTTGACCCAGACATTCTTTCTATTTTCAAGTATCCTGGAAGAGCAATGGGTTCAACTCTATCTAGACGGTTAAATGACCAAGAATATCATACCGCCAGGACATATATCCTCTTAAACTGTGAAGATGTCAAACCATACCTAAGGTATTATCTCTTGTTGTAATGAAATTAATATCAAATGATATAATCAAATTTCTGGTATGATATCAAATGAACTTATATGGCAGGTTATACCAACAACAGTTGTACATTCAAAATCCATCAATAAGTGCAAATGAGGTAGATCAAAAGATAGAAGAAGAATTTACATTTTGGTTTCAAATATATGTAAGTGAGTTAATATGTATTTTTTTGTTAACAATTCTTGATTACTTATTAATCTAATTTGATCAACCACCACTATTATAGGTCAATGATGACAGAATTTCAAATGTAGAAGATGAAAGAATTAAAAATCTCGTATTTAAACCTCTTCGTACTGTAACAGTCTACTCGGGTTATTACGTGAATGAATACAGATTTCATGTGGCCCAACGTGATTCAGGGATGCTAACGTATAATTCTGGCATCAGTGTCAAAGGATTAACAAACAATAATGATACTGAATTTGACTATTATGGCAAGATAGAGGAAATTATCGAAGTTGAATACCCAACGTTACCTTTCAAAAGATGTGTATTATTCAGGTGTTCTTGGTATGATCCAACTCCAAGGACGGGCACCAAGAAACATCGGTTATACAATTTAGTTGAGGTTAATTCAAGCAAAAGATTCAACAAGTTCGAACCTTTCATTTTTGCGGTGCAAGCTGGTCAAGTATTTTATCTGGAGTACCCAACTAAGAGAAGACGACCTAGTGAATGACTTGCTGTATGTCAAATGAAGCCTAGGTCAACCATTGAAATGCCAAATATGATCACTGTCCAAAACTCCGATGCTTATCAACATGAAGAAGTTATAATCAACTCCGTTGATTCAGAAATACAATCAGCATCTCAATTACTTATAGATGAGAATGTCTCTTACGAGGAAATTGATGATGGTGAAATATCTAGCAGTGAGGAGGTCGATGTATCAACAGATTCAAGCGATGAAAACTTGTACGTTAATTTAGTTCCATCAGATTAGGATGAGTTAGATGTATTGAACATTAACTAATCAGAGTTTGTATTAAGATGAGTTGTTAATTTAGATCGTTCTGCTTGTATTGAACATTAACTACGATGCTTGATTATCCCTTTGCTAGCTTTATTTACATTATCTTCATTTGCATGTTTCCATTTGTACTCAGGATTACTGAATTTTGTTTTACCTATTCTTCTTATCTGCCTAAACTTTGTGTATAATTAGGTATCATGTCTGCACCCCGTGATCAGTAGATTAGACTTACAGTCATCGGTGACAGGTATACCTATTCTTCTTATATATTTTAGATCAAAATTTGCTAATATATATTATTTTTTCTACAGTTTTATACCAAATGGCCATCAGGTGTCTTCCTATATCGCTAAAAAATTTAAAGAAAGACTGTCCACTTCGACGACATGGGGGCATATAGAAAATGATTTGAAAACATTTTATTACGGGGAGTTTTTGGTAAGTAGTTTAGATGTATATTTAATTTGATGTTAAAACTTTTTTGATACTAACCATATTTTTTTCAGAAAAGGTACACATGGGAGGAGGGTGCAGAGGAGCAATTCAAGAGGACGTGGAATGCCTACTGCTCCAAATTGTACAGGGACATAGTCTACAAATGGAGAAAGAAGGCTGATAGGCCTACAAAGGTCCCTGAGACAATTTGGGCAGCATGGCGAGCTATCTGGGATGGCCAGCACTGGCAAGAGAATGCTGTGATTGCTCGAGCCAATCGCAATTCAGAGCTTGCTGGCCACAGCACGGGATCCACGAAGCACACTGCTGGATCCCGTTCCATTGTTCAGCATGCCAGTGATTTGGTAAGTAATTTTTATTTAGGTTATTAAAGGCATTTAGTATGATTTTTTGGATATGTTTAAACATTATATTTTGTGTTTACAAGCTGCTGAGCTAGAGAGACCTCCCACTAGTTGGGAGTTATTCACCAAGACCCACAAGAAAAAAGATGGGTCTTTTGTCGATCGTCGCTCCCTAGCAATCAATGTAAGTATATTAATGATATTTTATTTGTTTTAACATTTTATATAGACTAATTAAATTTTTATTTCACAGGAAGCAATGATCACTAGAGTTGCTGAGGCACAGGCGTCTCAGCCTGCTACAGAGGGGAAGGATGCACAGCCTCTTTCCACCGACGATGTGAATCAGATTTATTTTGATGTTGACGATGGGAAGAGGAAGACCGCCCTATACGGCCTGGGCTCTAAGGCAAAGATTACATATGATCAGATGAGAGTTCCAGGGGTTAGGGGCGTCCAGCATCCTCCTCCTCTACCTCTAGTGAGGTTCGTCAATTGCGGGAGGAAAATGATGCCCTATGGACTCGGATCACATCAATGGAGTCGACGTGGGCTGGGAGGGATGCAGAGTGGGCTCAGAGGGACGCAACGAGGGATGCTGAGTTGAGAGAGTTGCGGGCTTGCCAGGTGCACACTGAGGAGGTAATAAGACACATGCAAGATTTTGCATCGACCTTATCGCCGATGACACAAATGCCAACCCCTCCCGCCCCTCCCGTCCCTCGTTTTGAGTCTCAGGAGACACAGGATCCTGATGATACCAGACAGGAGTAGAGATATTTTAGTGGTATGTACTATTTTTCTTTATATTTTTGCAGTAACAATGGATTGAGTTATAATATTCATAATGATTGCTTTCTTATTACTTCATTTCTGTTTACAGATTGCATATCATTAGAGTTGAATTCAGATTTCTTTCCCTACTTGAAAGGTATGCATATTCGATATTATTCCCAAATTGTTTCTTATTTGTTAATTTTCATTTACAAATTTAATATTATTAGAGTTATATTTAGATATTAATTCTATTTAACTTTTTTTTATCTTCTATTTTGCAGGAATTTTTTTCGTTTCCATCCTTTATTCACTCTGATATTCATGTACGTAATGTTTCTCTACTGACTCCAACTTTTGGTGTATATACTTCTTTTCGTATAGTTTGAATTTTGTCTAGCTTCTTTTGATGTATACATTTGGATATTTTCTCTTGTTTGGATTGGACTAACCATTGGAAAATTTAGATGTTTACTCTTGTTTCAAGTGTTTGGATTGTATAAGTTTGGGTTTGCCAGTTTGAATTGGATAGTGGATGTTTGGATGTTAATGTTTGGATTTCTTTTGATTGTTGAGAATGTTTGGATGGAAACATTTGGAAATGAATGTTTGGATTGGATTGGATTGACTTGTAAATGAATGTTTGGATTGTTGTGAATGTTTGGATGTTGATATATCTATTATTGTTTCATATTTGTTTGGATCAGTTATATATTATTGATGTATATATGGGAAGTGGAAGAAACAGATATTGGCTGCCAAAATTTTTCAGGTTTAGCGACGGATATTTTTAAAAATTCGTCGCAAATTGCGACGGATTTTTGACTTTTCCGTCGCTATAACGATCGATTAGCGACGGCGTTTGACCGAATCCGTTGCTATTACGATATATTAGCGACGGAGTTTGACCATATCCGTCGCTATCCCGATTGATTTGCGACGGATATTGGACCATCCATCGCTACGAAATCCCCTGGCCACGTCACCCAATTTTATCGTTGTTTGCGACGGGTTTATATATCCGTCGCTAATCTAGCGACGAAGTTTTTCCTCTCCGTCGCTATCTTAGCTTTGCAACGGGTTTTCAGCCGACGGCGCCAACTCCAATGCTAATCCGTCGCTATTAGTGTTTTGCGACGGAATAGCGACGGATTATGTCCGTCGCAATACCCTATTATTTTTGTAGTGGGTGTAGGAACTTAGGAGCATAGAAAGTCGAGTGGAAGATGCAGCAAACGAGAAGGATGACACGAGAAGGGAGTCGATGGACTCGGTGCATACGAGGGACGCAAGGTTTGTGGAAGAGTACACCGGTGGACGAGAAGAGTGTACACGATGTTCGAGGGATGAGAAGTTGGGGAGAAAGTCCGTACAAGAAGAAAGCCGGAGACGGGTTCTGGTGAGCCCAATTCTGGATGATCAAAAATCACCCAGAAGTACTAGAAGACTAGTCAACTAAAGGTTGACCAAAACCAGCCCAACTTAGGCGCCCGAGTCATCTCAGGCCCTCGACAATACAGGCCCCCGATTCAACTCAGGCACCTATATATACGGGCAACCGTATTGACTCGGGTGCTCGACCTTGAGTCTATCGCCAACTAGCCGTGTTTCAACTATTGCAACATGGATAAACTTTGGCCCTAATCTGGCGCTCGTGTTGCACTCGGATGCCTGTTATGTGCCACATCAACACATCGATAAGATTGTCCAAGGTCTATAATAGACCCCTTAAATTAGAGTCTTTCATTATTTTAAATTGTAAACAACTTCTGTATTTATTTCTCTAGTCTTTTCTGAGTTTAGAATTTGTAAGAGACTTCTCCACCCCACAAGGAGATATTCTAGAGTTGAGCTTTTCATTTACCGTGGATTAACAACCACCAAGGTTGCAAACCAAGTATATTCTTGCGTCTCTTTCCTTAGTTATTATTTATGTTATGTTTATTTAGTTTTGTACTTAACTAATCTCTATCTTTGTTAAGAACGATAAAAGATCAGTTTTTTTTATTGTAGAGCTATTCACCCTCTCTAGCCGGTTTGTACAGTTCTTACAAGTGGTATCAGAGCAAAGACGTTTTAGAAGTACTAATCACCAACTAAAGCAACGTATAAGGCCGGATCGAGCATCTATCCACCTAAGTTTGAGCGGGAGTTTGTGCTTTGGAAGCGTAAAATGGAGGTATTCTTTAAAACCGACTTCGACATTTTATTAATAATTAAATTTGATTTTTTAGTACTAAAAGATAATGACAAAAAAGAAAAGGAAGAACTCCTATGGACCAAAAAAGAGCAAGCAGACTTCGGGACCAACGGTAAAGCAGAATTTCATTTACTAAATATCTTACCGCCACAAGAAGTCAATCGGATCAGTGCCTACAAATTGACAAAATAACTTTGGGAGAAGTTCTTGGAACTGCACGAAGGGGCGTCAGAAGCAAAACTAGCACGATGAGATTTTCTCCGAAATCAACTGACAAATCTCTGCATAGACACTTGAGAAATGGTAGCATAACTACATGCACGAACCAAGGAGTTGATAATCTGACTCATCAACCTTGGAGAATCAGTCTCAAATTGCAACACAATCAGATATGCATTGAACTCATTCCCAAGGACGTAGTATTGGTCTTTAATTGTAGACTCATTCTACATTTTGAAAGATCTCAAGATAAGTACGTTAGAAGAGTTGTTTTCATCTTTTAAACTTCATGAGTCTAGATGTGTAAGACAAAGAAAAGAAAGCCCAAGCAAGAACCTAGCGCCGAAGGCCCAAAAAAACGTAAAAGCCCAAAAGGACGGATCAGATTTAGACATATCGCTCGACGATGATGGAAAAACGTATATGGTAAGGAAATTTTCAAAGTTTCTTAAAATTAATAAGTTTAATAAGTCGAAAGCAACAAAACTACTGAGAAGCAAAAGGAAGGTTCACTGTTACAATTGTCAAGAGGAAGGATACGTTAAGGACAACTGTTTGAAACTGAAGAAGAAAGACAAAGAAAAGAAGTCTGGTTGAAGTAAGTTAAAGAACCTAAAGACGACATAAAGCGAATCATCATCCTCGGAATCTGACATAGAAGAGTATGTCGGTTTTACGTTAATGGTGAGTTACCAAGGAGAGGACAATGAAAGCTCATCCAAAATAAGCATCGATGAAGGGGGAGCATCAGATTGTGAATCCGACATGGTAAGTGAGGTGCGTAACCTTCGTCTTGATCAACTATATGATGTCATCCAAATGTTAAGTAGGTCCTTATGTAAGTTATGAACCAAGTACATTAATTTGAAAAAGGAAAATATAGATTTGAAATTGAATTTATCCAATGCATGTCCACTAGAATTATTAGACAAAATTAATACTTAAAATTCAAAATTAAAAGAACAGATAAAGACCTTAGAAAAGAAATTTATATGTTCAAATAATTGTCAAAATTCAAATTATAGAAATTTTTATGGAAATCTAAATTGGTATATATGAAATCATTTGGGCAAATTGTTAAATTTCCAAGAAATTACATTCTTTCGAAATATTTTATACATTTTGTTGGTAGAAACTTATTTAGGATCTCTAAATCTGTATTGAACGGTTAGGTTTTTTTTTGCTAGTAATATTTGTTTGTGAATTTTTAATTGATGCTTCTGTGTGTCATTTTTGGATTTTTTTCTCTTTGTCGAATATTTAATTTTTATAGAACATTTATTTATCTAATTTATTATTTACAGTAAATTTATTTTTAAATGGTTTTGAGATAGACTTTAATCATATCTATCCACAAAGAATTTGTTGGATCTTTTTTCTCAATGCTTAAATGATTTTTCTCAAATTTTTATTATAAAATCATATCTTTAATTATATATATATATATATACATTATTTTTGAAAATCTGATTTTTCCGGTTTGTACTTCAAGGTTGTAAAAAGTTTTGGATTTTTTCAAAAGTCAATATCTATTTTTGCGAATTATCTTTTTAAAAATTATCAATTCTGACATAAAAATTATTTTCTAATATTTAAAAATTTATTTTATTTTGAAAATTTTTATAAAGATGAATACAACAAAGTTTGCACATTGACAAAAAAATATTTGAGGATTTTTCTAACAGTAGATAAATTTTTATAAATTTTTTTATTGAAAATTGAAAATTTAATTTTAAAAATATTTTGAAATCGAATTTTAAAAAATTGAATGTTTCGAAGACTAACCGTTAGATTTTGACTCTTACAAAAAATTATCATGATTTTTTCAAAGTCAAATAAATTTTTAAATATTTATTTTTCACACTGTATTCTAACTTAAAAAATTTTGACATATCCTCAAAATTATTTATGATTATTTTTCAAAAATTGAGTTTTTAACCATGAAATTCCTTAATTTTTTTTTTCAAAATGAATTTTTTAAGTTAAAAGGTTTTTTCCCTTAACCATTTTTTTACATGATCAAATGGGAAGAAAAAGAAATTAAGTTAAGGGGATGTTTCAATTGCAAAATATTATTTTAATTGTAATATATTTTATACGTTATTGCAAAAATATTATTTCTTGTTTCTTTTACTGTTTATTTTTTTCCTAACTTAACTTGGGTTGATGTACATCAAAAAGGAAGAGATTATAAGTACACTGGAATAGTTTTGATGTAGTCAATTGAGTCAAGTTAGATCCTGCTTATTTTAATCCCTATGTTTAAATGTGTAGGAGCGTAGGAAGTTGAGTAGAAGACGCAGCAAACGAGAAAGATGACATGGGAAGAGAGCTAACAGGCTCGGTACATCCGAGGGATGTAAGGTTTGCGAAAGAGTATACCGGTGGACGAGAAGGGTGTATGCGACATCCAAGAGATGAGAAGTAGGGGAGGAAGTCCGTTCGAGGAGAAGGCCGGAGACGGGTTCGGGTGAGCCTAACTATGAATAGCTAGAAATCACCCAGAAGCACCAGAAGACTTGTCAACTAAGTGACCAAAGGTTGACCAAAACCAACTCAACTTAAGCGCCCAAGTCAACTCAGGCGCCTGACAATATAGGAGCTCGATTTAACTCGGGTGCCTGTGTATATGGGTGCCTGTATTGACTCGAGCGCCCGACCTTGAGTTTATTGTCAACTAGTAGTTTTTCGACCGTTGCAACGTGGATAAACGTTTATCTTGATCAGGCACTCGTGTTACATTCAGGCGTCCATGATGTTCTGCGTCAGCACGTCAATAAGATTGCCCAGTGACTATAAATAGACCATTTAACTCAGAGTCTTTCATTATTTTAAGTTATAAACAACTTTTGTATTCATTTCTCTAGTCTTCTCTAAATTTAGAATCTGTAAGAGGATTTTTCGCTCACAAAGAGATATTCTGGAGTTGAACTTTTCATTTGCCTTGGATTATCAACTACCCAGGTTGCAAACCAATTATATTTTGGTGCGTATTTCCTTAAATAATTATTTATGTTATGCTTGTTTAGTTCTGTACTTATCTAATCTCTATCTTTGTTAAGAACGACAAAAGATTAGTTTTTTTATTGCAGGACTAAATCCCTCTCTAGTCGGTCTGCGCGGTTCCTACAAATACAACTCAGGCATAAACCTCTCAAAGTTGTGAAAATATGTTCGGGATATAGTCGGGTTAATTACCTTATAATAGATTTATAAAATTGAATAAAAGTCGAATTCTTACAATGATCAAAGAGTTATCCTCTCATGTGATGACTAGTTTCGATTTCTTAATTTATTCACTCCCAATAATGATGAATTTCATTTTCTGCATAATCTTGAAGTTATGAATGTTAACATTTTCAATAAATATTATTATTTTTTAGTTTATATCAAGCATTCAACTTTTTGAATCAGTTAATTTTGGATGACCAATTTGGTCCAATGGATATTTTTCACCGACAATCAAGATAAATTAGAAAATGCTCATAAAAATTCATTCAAATAAACATGCTTTTCACTATAGGAAAAAATTTTCTATAATATATCGTAACTGAGATTTGAATCTTAAATCTCTTAATTATCTATCAAAGAGTTTAATCATGGCTCCTGAAGCTAAAAAAATTATATTTAGATGTATAAGTGTATATGATTCAACACTACAAAATGAAGCTATAGATTTTATTATTGATGTTTGATTTTAATTGTGCGTTCTGAATTTATTCAGTAAATGAATCAGAGAAAAAGATTGTCAGTTTTTTTTTTTTGAGAATTAGTCGGATGAAACCTGAAAATCTGAATTATGAATTATATATATATATATATATATATATATATATATATATATATATATATATATATATATATATATATATATACCGTTTCGTACGGACCGCGTGCGCGACCGAAGTGCCAGACCGATCAGGCAAGGGCCTGATCGGTTTGGCAGTGTGGTCCGCACGGGGAGTCCGCACATCACGTCCGCAACAGTGCAATTTTGTATATATATATATATATATATATATATATTTGTGTGTGTAAATGATCTGCTGCGGACCAGGTGCGGACTGGCGCCTGATCGGTACCAGACCGATCAGGCAAGTACCTGATTGGTCTGGTGACTGATCAGGCAAGCCTGATCGGCCACCGAAGGCTCGGGAGCGTACCCGACGGATTCACCCGTACCTGACGGGTTCACCCCTACCCCCTAGAGTTCATCGCATCCCCCCGGGTTATAGTTTTGTTCGGGGGCGGCGGCCGAAGGCCGCCGTTGGTGTTGAGAAGTCATAGGTCGTGTGCTTGATCGACCACCGGAGGTTCGGGAGCATCCCGACGGGTTCACCCTTCCCCCTAGGGTTCATCGCACCCCCCTGGGTTATAGTTTTGTTCGGGGACGACGGCCGAAGACCGCCGTTAATGTTGAGAAGTCGCAGATCGTGTGCTTGATCGGTCACTAGACCGATCAGACACCTTCCTGATCGGTCTGGTGACCGATCAGGCGCTAGTCTATACGCGATCCACAGCGCGCGGTCCGTAACAAATCATTACTCTATATATATATATATATATATATATATATATATATATATAAAACGGTGGTATCAATGTCACTTGTCATGTGTGTAGTGTATACATGATTTGTTTGATAGTTAAGTAGCCAACTAGCTTGTGTGCGTGCCCAGCACTGGATTAATTAGTCAATTCCCAAAAGAGGCATGGGAACACCATAAATAAGATTGGATAGATTCTTGATTAATTAGCCCATTAAGTAGTGAATTGAAGAATAAAGTTAATCATCATTAGCCTCTAATAAAGGTTAGAAGGTTTTAATCAAATTGGAATCTCCAACTTTAACGAGCATCTCATTGAAAATTAAGTCACTACTTTAATTGTACCAAAGGAACTTGTACCTTCTTTGTGTTCCGTAACACAAATGCTTTCGTAACTCATGATGTCGCTTGCGGTCATGTTTGGACCCTACCAAGGTCCTGTATGCTGGCCAATGCCCTCCACAATAATATCTCCATCCTCCTCTACCCGCACTGTTAGGGTGCGTTTGGTTCAAGTTATCATACATGATCTTAGTTATGTGATTATCTGGTAATCACATAACCAAGGTTATGGGGAATGAAACATAATCTAATGTTGTTTGGTTAAATTTAGATGATCAAAGAAAATCTTGTTTGTTTGGAGGTAATAGTATATAATCTAATGTAATATTTTACCATATTGCCCATTAGTTTAAAATTAAGGATCATGATAATATATGTTTATTTATACTTAAAAATTAAAAAGTAAGGTAATATTTTGTATTAAATTTATTTAGTTTATCCTAATTATAATTTATTTAATTTAATAAAATTTTAATTAAAATTCTAATTTTTTAAAAAAAATTATTTATCGCCCGACCGCCGGTCGCCGGTCACCGGTCGGCGGCGGTCGCCGGTCGGCGGCGGTCGCGGCCGGCGGCGGTCGCCGGTCGCCGGTCGCCGGTCGCCGGTCGCCGGCCGGCGGCGGTCGCCGGTCGCCGGTCCCCGGCCGGCGGCGGTCGCCGGTCACCGGTCGCCGGCCGGCGGCGGTCGCCGGTCGCCGGCCGGCGGCGGTCGCCGGTCGCCGGCCGGCGGCGGTCGCCGGTCGCCGGCCGGCGGCGGTCGCCGGCCGGCGGCGGTCGTTGGTCGCCGGCCGCCGGCCGAGTCGACGGAGGAGCTGCAGTCGTCGGTCGGTGAGTCGGCAACGAGTTGTAATTTAGTTAATTATTAAGGATATTTTTATCTTAAAATGTAAATATTAAGGGATAATTTGAGAAAGAAAAGTTCTTTAACCCCGGAATCAAGAAAAACCTCCGTTTTCTTTGGTTATCCAATTCCGGGTTGCATGCCCCATTTGATGACGTTTTGCTGATGTGACGGTAATACTGTATTACTTGGGAATTGATGATAATCTAAACCAAACAAGGTTATCAACGATAACCAAGGTTATCACTGATCACCCTGAACCAAACGCACCCTAATAGTGATCGATGCCGAGGCAGTGAGGAGGTTGGCCAGTTAACAGGTTCCCTTTGGTCTCAACCCTTAACAATCTCTGGCGAGGAACCGACCCCAACAGGTTGCTTATCCCGAAAACAATATCGGGCTAATGATTAGACAACGCTAGAAGTAGGGATTAACGGATATTGCCCCAGGAGCAACGGCTCACCCTTGTTGAATGATGGTCAACGCCTCACTTGTGCGGTTGTCCACGCGATCTATTTAGTTCTCACGTAGTGGGTTACGTGGACTTTCCACTTCCACGATTATATAAGGTCCTGTGAAAGTAGATGAATGTATAATTTTCTTCTCTCATGCAAAGACTAATCTTCTTTGTCTTCTTCTCATGCTCACGTAAGCTTCTCATCTCAATTAGTCACTGACTTGATTATCGGAGGGACTACGTAGGCAACGCAGACCTTCGACAAATGTACGTAATTTGATCCACAGGTCGACACAGGAGA
The DNA here is from genome assembly GCA_024364735.1 of Boesenbergia rotunda. NCBI lineage: Eukaryota > Viridiplantae > Streptophyta > Magnoliopsida > Zingiberales > Zingiberaceae > Boesenbergia > Boesenbergia rotunda. Next base: position 41,939 of record JAGFNQ010001161.1, on the reverse strand, counting down.
GGAATCTCACCCTAAGCTTCCAAAGGAAGAAGGAGAGAACGATTCTGAGCGGGAGAAAAGAGTACTGACCATCACTGGCAAAGTATGTTAATAGTGTTTAATGCTTATACTTAGCTATTGAAGCATCTCGCATTTGATGCGCATTTCGTAATGACCGTACACTTTTCATATTATTATTATTATTTCACTAGTTTAAGAATTTATAATGATCTTTTTAGATAGTTGGATATCAAACTTATATATAGATTAAAATTAACAACAATATTCACACATGACATGTTATTCTTCGACTTATCTTAAGAATTCAAAGTTAATCATTCTTTATGATTTTATAACAAAGATGCCAACTTTATATTATTTTTAATTTTAGAGAATTACATTCTCGATAACAAGTGACAAAATAAGTTAAACGACTTTTAATCTAGATATATATATAACACGTGTGTATTTTATTAAAAACTTATTTTCTTGAAATTGATAGGAATATATAGGAATTATTTTCTATAATGATGATTCTATATGATATGTTTATTAGCTGTGTTGTTCCCGATCTATAATCTCTTTTGCCCTCTCATTCTTCATCAACGTAATTGCTTAAATATTTAGATTATATAGTATAACTATATGATCGGATAGAACAACATATATAGCTTTGCATCACTTAGTAAATACAGAGGTTTAATTATCAACATGACCATTACACATATTACAATATCCTTGCCACAAGAGACTGAGGTTACAAAATTAGGAAACATGCAAACTACTAATAATTATTTCACAACAATCAAAGGGGTAAGAAGATTCACACACTTCGGTTGATATATATCGATCTAAGTTGTAGGAAGAACATGTGCACCTAATTTATTGGCTCGATCTACATGTCAATGACTCTGAATGTCTCCCGGTTCTTCACAACTATGTCGTACATGTGCATCGACTTGAACCGGTTGAACTCCTTGGGGAGAGAGATTAGGTCGACTGAAGAACGTTTGTGGAACTGGAGGAGGTCAAAATCATCGTAGTACCGCTCCCACCCTAGACTTATCAATCTGCGCTCCAAGGCTTCATAGGAAGTAATGACTTCATTGGTCGGGATGTGGAGCAGGACCTTTCTCCGAATGGTGGATGATTGCTCGTTGGCCGGGTTCTCGATCAGTCGAACCACGCCATTCTTGAAGACCCAAACGCCTGACATACTTGGAGATAGAGGAAGAGGGAACTAATGCAACTTAAGCTCATTGGTGCCTTGAAGAGAGTGGCTTTGCAATGTATATATAGATGGAGAAAGACTTATTAATGGTGGTGTGATGCTCAATTGGTGTCCACGTGTCTTTTTCTCAGAGTACCAAGTAGGGCATCTGAGAATCTATGATCAAATTAAGAGTAGCTATCAACCTTCAAAAACTCATCCTAACTAAATCCTACAACTATGCTTCGTCTTCTAATCAAGATGATCTTTCGATAGATTTTTTATATTTTGAAAGTCAATTTTTAAATGTGCATAAGCTGTATTTCTGATAGATGAATCAAGAGAAAATTATCTATCTCAAAACTAATCTGGTGAAACTGAGACATTAAAGTAAAGGACAAAACACATATTTAAGCTTGAGTTAAGAAATGTATTCAAGTAGTGTACGTATATCAGTGGTGTTCAGCATTCATTCGTTTGTCTTTAAAAACATTTTCTGTATGAAGGAATCAGTTCCGAGTATAAATGAAAGCAGAAGGAAGCATTTTGCAGTATTATAGTATACAACTAAACAATTATATAATTTATATCCAGCTGTTTGTGAATGATTCGATCCAGAAGGCTTTTTAAAACTTATAACTTAGGTTATGTTGGATAAGGAATAATCAATTTTATAATATAATTAAGATTATATTATAGGATTAATTATTTTATTTGATATAATTTTAAAATTATAATACAATATAATTAAATTATAAAAATTAATTAAAATTTTATAATTTATATTATAAGACTAATAGCATATAATTTACATTTCAAATTAATGAATCTTAACTGAAGTATAATCTAATGAATGTATTTTTGTATGTATAGTCTTGATGATGATTGATGAAGGTTGTGAAAAAGAAATATTCCTGGTACCTTTTTGGAAAAAGAGCTCCACTGTGTCTGACTGCAAAGCATGCTTTAGGGGATTTTTTAGAATGCCTCAGCTGTGTTGATTCTTGTAAAATAGCTTCCGGAGTTTGAGTAATGTTAGATTGCCCTCGAGATTTTTTCCTTTTTTTTAAAATTAAATATTTAGTTGTTAATGGAGGAGATATTTTAACAATAATAGGATTAAAATGGAAATTTCAGAGTCTTGAACCGCCAAAAGGCCGATTTCAGGCTTCATTTTTGGTCGGGCCGTCCCACCCCGGCCCCGGCCCGGTTTGAGTGGAATTGTGGTTAGGGTTTTGGCACCGAGAAGATGTATAAAAACGCTCCGCTTCGTTCTTCCTGTTTAGCGAGGCGTCGGCGAGGAAGAACCGGCCATGGTGCACGTTAGTTTCTACAGGAACTGTAAGCCTGGCTCTGGCCTTTTTTCTGTTCTTCAATCTTCCAAACCGATCTATTGCATGCTAGCATTCCTCGTTTTGCTTAGTTTTGATCCTATATTTTTCCAAAGATCTTTTTTTTTTTTTTGGGTGGGATCTGCCGGAGTTCGGCTAACTTGAGGTGTTTGCAGATGGCAAGACCTTCAAGAAGCCCCGTCGTCCTTACGAGAAAGAGCGCCTCGATGCCGAGCTGAAGCTGGTAGGGGAGTATGGGCTCCGGTGCAAGCGGGAGCTCTGGAGGGTCCAGTATGCGCTGAGCAGAATCCGTAATGCGGCTAGGGAGCTTCTCACTCTCGATGAGAAGAACCCTCGTCGAATCTTTGAGGGAGAAGCCCTGCTCCGCCGGATGAATCGGTATGGGCTCCTCGAGGAAGGGCAGAACAAGCTCGATTATGTGCTGGCTCTCACCGTCGAGAATTTCTTGGAGCGGCGTTTGCAGACATTCGTCTTCAAGTCTGGAATGGCTAAATCCATCCACCACGCTAGGGTCCTCATCAGACAGCGTCACATACGGTATAATTTCAATGGATAGTCCGTATGTTATACATGATTTTTTCTACTGAAGAATGAATGCAAAAAAAATATGCCTATACATTGTGCCTTATTGTTCCCTTGATCAGCAACTTTCATCATTTTTTATTTTTTGGTTTGGATACTCTGCTCAATTGAATTATCAAGCATGTTTGCTTTTCGAGCCAATTTAATGTTTTTGTCAGCCTCTCCGACATCTGTTGCTTCTGTCAACACATATAATAGTCTATTATTATTCACTGGAAACAATATTACCTAATTGTTTGCAGTTGATTCTAATTATTTGAGGCTTGCTGCTAGGAGAATATTGGATACTGATCTTTTGGTGTTTACGGAGCAATCTTCAAAGCATGTCCAGATGTACTAGTCGACTCTGAAACATTCTGAAACCATTGTACCATGTTATCTAGACCAAAGAAATGGAGTACCAGCAAAAAGTAATGAAAGTGAAACATTCTGTGCTTATTGTTCCTTTCTTTGGTTGTAAATCCTACTTCATCTTAAATGAAAATTCATTTAATTTGTTTCAGACATTTTTATGCTTTTATATTCATGATGGCAATGTTTCAAAAACTTCTTAGTTACATTAAGCTCGAGTTAAATGCCTCTAACAATCATGTGCAGAAGTTTTACTGCAATTTATTCTTAAGTGTCTGGACATTGCGACTAAGGGTTTGGCACATGCAAACATAACTTTCCCTGCTAAGACTTTTTAATTTGCAGAATAATCATTTTTCTGTTTGCATCTATTTATTTATTTTTCCAATCAAATCGTTCATAGTACAGACATCATTAGTATATGAAGTATTGTGATATGCTTTTACACTGTTCTATGAGCTTCATATTTTCTTCTGTCAATTGTTGTGTTGGTTTCTCTCACTTGTTTACAGAGTAGGAAGGCAAGTAGTGAACATCCCATCCTTCATGGTGAGGGTGGATTCAGCTAAGCACATCGACTTCTCCCTCACTAGTCCGTTCGGTGGCGGGCGGCCAGGAAGGGTGAAGAGAAAAAATCAGAAGGCTGCAGCTAAGAAGGCTGCTGGCGGTGACGGAGATGAAGATGAGGAGGAATGAGCAAAACTGCATTATTGGGTTTGCGATAGAGCCTCTATGCCTCTTTACATTTGACCATGTTTCTTGTTTACTCTGTGGATTGTGGTGACTCATACATGTCTCTGAACTTTGAGTTTTATGGATTCATGTTCAATATCTTTAATTTTGTTTGGTATGGAAATGCGTTTTGAATATCCTCTCAGTTTTGGTGATAATGTGTGATGCATCTACTGTGTAAATTGGTTTGTATGCATATTTCAGATTCTATATAAACCACCTTATAGAAATGGAAGCCTATAACTACCTATTTAAATGTTTCCAGACAAACATGATATATTTATTTAATTCCATTATATATCTAAGATATGATATTTTTTTTCTAGGTACATGATTATATAAATTTACAAGACATCACAATGAAATACCCTAATTGGTTTATATTTGTTATATTGGAGGTGGAGAGTGCTGGTTCTGCAGCATAGTCCCTCTGTGTGTGCGCGTGCGCTGTTAGATCGTGTTTTTCAAATAGGTAACTTATGTATTTTCTCCTTCCAAAAATATCTATTGGAGACAGAAATGGAGAGAGTTTGGTAACATGTTGTTATACGGGTATAGTTGAGATAATAAATGGTTGGTAAATTGTCAATAAAGATTTTGAGTTTGAATCACAAGATTAATGGAGCGTAAATCCCTGCATTATATGTAAAAAGTCTCTCTTCGTCAACCTCTTGCCTTCTCGATATAGGTTATCAAATGTAGACGGAGCATGGACGAGCAGAGCTTCTTTAATGGAGTAGAAGATTGAATCGTTTGTTGAAAACTTGATTTTTGAGCCTATGGATTCGAGCATTCTTTTATATGACTTCATCGGTCGATCGAACACTATTTTCGGAAAACAAATCATGATCCAATTGGGCCAAATTTGTGCTTGAATTTTACTTTTTGCGGATCGTTCCAGCCATTACCCATCCAGATTCATTATTAGATCACATTTATTTTGATCCACCTATTTCGATCAATTGATCCCTAAGATCTATTAACTGATCCCCAATTTCCTTCCAAGGCTAGATCGCATCTCGCTCAATTTACTCTTTCAGTCGTCTGATTTACCAGAATGGTCGATTGATTTACCGAACCACTTGGCTTGGCCGCTCAAGTGATCCGGTCCACTAAAAGTACCATTAGGTCGATCAAATAATTCTATTTCCTATAAAACAAGGTTAGTCCATAAATAATATAATAATATTATAAAACAGAGTAATTAGCACGAATATGTAAGTAATAATGCATGCTTCTAATGATCTCGAATTTGAAATGTGGGTCAGTTTCTTAGTTGGATTAATACCTAAGTATTTGTCCCAAGTTTGGGACACGTCCTTACTGCCTTCTTTTCATAAGGACATTCCCAGGACTTACCTTGACAAATATCCGATTTAGCTGACATATTTAGACTTCCTCTACTTAGTATTCAATTTACCCATCAGAGCTTTCCCTACTTGATGTCCGATCATGCTGACCCATCAAGTGTATTATACCAGATGTTTGATTCATCAACCCATCCGACCTTTTTTTATTTGGTGTTGATCCTCCTAATTCACTAAGGTTCTTCCTCCTAATTCACTAAGGCTCTTCTGCCTAATGTTTGGTATACCCGCCCTACTAAGACTTTGTTGTCTAATATCCTGTCTTCCTAACCTACTAGGATTTAACCTGTCAAGTGTATTGCACACTTAGCACACACATCATATATATAATGTCAATTTAAACTCTTTATCATATACCAAAACATGAGTTTGATTATCTAGTATGACTTGCACCAACAATGGTTACAATCAAAATAGGGCAAGGAGTGCAATGAGCTTGGTTTATAATTTTTCTGAAATGCTTAAGGTCATTAGCGAGTTTTGATCAAAGTTCGTTAAGCATATCAAAATCATTTCAAATTAGGACAGATAGACTTGTAGATGTCTCCAGAGTATAATCATGCCCTTAGATAGGGTTGTAAATAAATCAAACGTTCGTGAACAAGTTTGGTGTTCAGCTTGGTAAGAGTTTGTTTATGTTTGCTCAATATGTTGGTGCAATCGACCCAAGTTTGATTGATACGATCATGGATTTTGATTTGTGTGTTAATATGATTAAGTTAGATTTTCATATTGGTTTGATGTGTGTTTGAGTCATGCAAGACTTGGTCGAACACACATATGGGAGATATAATCCTGATGCTCGGGTCTTTAAGTCAGCGAAGGATGGTGCATCCGAGGGACCACGGACGAGGAGCAACGGAGTGGAGTAGAGGGGAGCATACTTTAAGGTATACGCGAAGGATGACATCGGGGCGAGCCGAGGGTTTGGATGCATCTGAGGGATGAGAGCCAAAGAAAGAGAGTTTCAAAGGGTGACTCCGGAGAGGATGAGTGAAAGTATATAATAGGAGCAGTCGACTGGTAGGGACACCAGTCGATTGATCCTTTTGTGAGTTTCGAACAGCAAGAGCAGTCGATTGGTCTGGGAACCAGTTGACTTGATTGTTCGAAATATAGCCGTTGGTTGAGCACTAGTCAACTGGGGTTGGCATCAGTCGACTGGTGTCGGGGCTGAGTTGTTTTATTAACAACTCTCTCCTCTATTTAAAGGGAAACTTTAAGACTTGAGAGAGGTTAGCTCTTTAGTGAAAGACCTTCTTACTCAAGTGCTTAAAGCTTCTAAAGTCTCCTCTCTTTCTCAAATCCTAATTCTCATCTTGTAAAGGGAAGAGAGATTTTTGAAAGGTTGTTCTCCACCGAGAAGGAGAAAGCTTAGCCGAAGATTGCTAGGGACTAATCCACCGAAGGATTGAGGGATCGTCCACCTCAAGGACATGCCGTGGAGTAGGAGCAAGCAATCTCCGAACGATGTAAAAGTTTAAGTGTTAGCATTATTCTTGATTGTTCAAGTTGTATTTCCGCTACGCTACTAACCGTGTAGGAAGAACAAAGCGAGTTGAGTGAGAAGCTATTCACCCCCTCTAGCCGACCTATGATCCTACACACAATATATGATGGATCGTTTGCGCCCGCTAGAAGGGGGGTGAATAGTGGTTTTCGGATCTTTCTTCTATCTGTGTTGTTAGTTCCACAGCGGAAACAATAATAAAGAAAACAAACAACGCTAACACGGAGAATTTACTTGGTATCCATCCCGGCCGGGTGACTAATCAAAGAATTCGTCGGTGGATCACTCCTCGGATAACCTCCGGTTAGCCCTCGTCGCTCCTTATGAGTGGAGAAACATCGCCACAATATCTTGGACACTATCTGGGCACAAAAGACTACTAACTCACGTTACCCAAGCGAGTTTCTTCAAGTCTCTCAGCCACCGCGAAGTCCTCTTTAAATAGGACTCGGGCTGAAACCCTCGCCACCAATCGATTGCCCCCAGGCAGTCGACTGGTGCCACTGAAATTCGACCGTTGCATCCCAATGTTCGAATTCTCAGCCAACTCCCTAGCTGAAACCCTTCCCCAGTACATTCTCACAGCACTCGTACCCTCACGACTTGATTGACTCCTTATCCGCAGCCTCGACTGTTGCCTTCGTACCCTCTTCATTTTTGGCTCCCGTCCCTCGGATGCACGCAAGTCTCCAGCTTGCCTCCATGTCATCCTTCACGTATGCCTCGAAGTCCGCTCCCATCAGCTCATCGTCCCTGCTCTCCAAGGTCCCTCAGGTGCACACACAAGCCCGCGGCTTGTCTCCATGCCACCCTTCACCGTACCGAGGCCGTCCAGTCAATTCCATATGTGTAACCTGTACAACCTGCACACTCAACATACACATATGAGATAACAAGGTTAAACCTAACTTAAACCCTTTGCCCAAACATCAAAACACTTGGTCACTTTGGACCACAGATTACCTCAACAATATACACAAGACCAATTAAACAAACAATTTTAAACAACTCATTAAACTAAATAAACAAGCTTGAACATATATGTATTTAGTTCGTTAATGTTCATGAACAACGTTCATTAGTAATGTTTATGAACAACGTTTATGAACAATATTCACGAACCATTTTTATTAATAAAACTCTTATTAACATACTAAATAAATAAAATAAATTAAAAAAGAAGTTTAAATTATCAAGCTCAGTAACTAATCAAACAGCAAATGTTTCAAATAATCAAATAAGCTTGAATTGAGTGCTCGATAACATCTAAGCAAACTAAGCTCAAACCAAGCTTGAACCAAGTTTGAGCCATGCTTAAATTAAGAGCTCAATAACATCTAAATGAACCAAGCCTAAGCCAAGCTTCAAACAAGCTCAAGTTCATAAAAAATAAACCAAGCTAAGCTTAAATAATCATTTTAAAGGTTTGGTTCATTTTAAGATCGACTCGACTTGGCTCGGTTACCTTATCAAATAAACTTGAACACCCCAAAGCTTGGATCATCTCGGTTTGTTTACAACCCTACCCTTAGACATGGATTTTAGTCCTGATAGAGAGTTATAGGTTTCCAAAGTTACATAGCCTTGAAATGTTTTGTCATGAATTCATTAAAGGATCTAGGCTTTTCATACTCACTCGCCAAACCACCAAAGGGTTCTTAGGATTCCTTTGGTTTAGATTATGTCAAGATTTTAAAATTTTGGATAGTGTAAAACCATCAACTAGTTTTGGTAAAAAAAAAACTTGTTGATGACCTTAGATATATCAGAATCACTTCAAATCATAACCATTACACTTCAATGAGCTTTCTAAGTGTAATCATGCCCTCAAACATAAATTTCACAGCCATGATAGAGAGAATGAGTTTCTAAAATTTATACATCTTTAAGATATGTCACAAGTTAAAGGACCTAAACTTGTCATACTCATTCACCATTACCACTAAAGGGTTTTCGTATTTCTTTGATTTATACCGTATTAAGATTTTAAAATTCTTGATACTATAGAGCCATCAACAAATGCCATCAACAAATTTTGGCCAAAAACATTTGTTGATGGCCATAGGCACATTAGAATCAATTCAAATCATGATATTACACTTTTAGGAGCCTCCTAAGTATAACTATTCCCACATCTATGGATTTGACATACTTTATAGAGTGTTGTGGGTTTCTAAAATCAACATAGCCTTGAGATATCTATCATGTGCTCACTAAAGGATGTAGGTATGTATACTTATCAACATCGCTGAAGGATTCTCAGGACTTCTCAAAACAAAATTTTAAAATTGTAGACAGTGTAGAGCCATTGGTGAATTTTAGCCAAAACTTATTTATAATCTTAGGCATATCAAAATCACTTTAAACCAAGATCATTACACTTCGAATAGCTGTTGGGATCAATAGCACGACTAGAGGGGAGAGGGGGGGGGGTGAATAGCTCGATCATCCCAATTCAATCTTCTTCCTACAATAATTAGCACAAGTGGAAACTTAATTTATCAATTAATACAATGCTGACACTTTACCGGTTATGTGGTTCGGAGATTGCTTACTCCTACTCCACGGCATGCCCTTAAGATGGACGAATCCTTGATCCTTCGGTGGGTCACATCCCGACAATCTCCGGCTAAAGCTTTCTCCTTCTCAGTGGAGAACAACCTCTCACAACTCTTCTTCTTCCTTACAAGAATGAGCTAGGGTCTGGGTGGAAGATGATCTTGGAGCTTGAACACTTAAGCAAAGATATCACAATGAAGAGCTCACCCCTCCCAATTCTCAAGCTCCCATTTAAATAGTGGAGAGAGCTGTTAAACAAATAGCTCCGTCTCGACACTAGTCAACTGCCCCCAGGGTCAGTCGACTGATGCTCAACCAACGGCTATATTTCGAACAGACCAGTCGACTGCTCTGGAGACCAGTTGACTGCATCCGGCTGTTCGACCTTACAGAAAGATGAGTCGACTGGTGTTCATACTAGTCGACTGCTACAGTGCACTCTCAGTAGTGCCAGTCAACTGGTTCCCTTGCCAGTCAACTGCCCTACTTACAAATGCACTCTCAACCTTTTCAGAGTTCACCCTTCAAGTATGCCTTAGTCCACTTCCTTGGCTTGCCCCTTGAAGTTCTCTTCCTTCGGCTTTCGTCCCTCGGATGCGCACACAAGCCCGCGACTTGTCTCCATGCCATCCTTTGCGTATGCCTTTGAAGTCTACTTCCTCGGCTCACCCTTGAAGTCCCCTTCATCGGCTCTCGTCCCTCGGATGCTTCACTCTGTTAATCCTCATGTGTGATTCACCAAGTCCTGCAAGACTCAAACACACACATCAAATCAACATGAAAAGCTAACTTAACATATTGACACACACATCAAAATCCATGATCTACCCGATCAAACTTGGGTTGATTGCACCGATAATAGCTTTCTAACTGTAATCATGCTCTTAGACATAGATTATAGGGTTTAAGGTTGACCCCCTTGATAGAGAGATGTGAACTTTTGAAATTTACACAATCTTGAGATATTTTACACGAGCTCATTAAAGGTTCTATGTCTGTCATATTCACTCATCAACATCACTAAATGATTCTTATGACTCCTTTGATTTAGACCATATTAAGATTTCAAAACTTAAGATAGTTTAGGTACCTCAAAATCACTTAAAACCATGATCATTACACTTCTAATAGCCTTCTGAGTGTAACTATGCCTTCAATCATGAATTTCACAGCCTAGATAGAGAGATATGAGTTTTTGAAATTGACACAACTTTGAGATGTTTTGTCACATGCTCATTAGATGACCAAGATCTCTTATTACTCACCAACACCACCAAAAAATTTGTAGGACTCATTTGATAGGATTGTGTTAAGATTTTAAAATTTTAAATAATGTAGGACCATTGATGAATTTTAGTTAAAACTCATTCATAATCTTAGGTATCTCAGAATAATTTCAAATTAGGATCATTACAGTTTTAAGAGTCTCTTGAGTGTAACAATGCCCTGCTCGATACTTGATTTACTCCCTCCCAATAGTGTGAGGTAGTCATGGAGGGGGAGGGGGGCAGAGTGATAGATTTCATTTTTTTGCAGAATTGAGTATAACAATACTCTTGGACATAGATTTCATAACCCAAATAGAGAGTTGTGGATTTTTGATATAACTTTGAGATGTTTTGTCACTTGCACAATAGAGGATCTATGTTTGCCAATATTACTAAAAGGTTCATATGACTTATGTGGTTAGATCTTTGAAATTTGAATACTAAGCCATTAGCGAATTTTGATCAAAATTCATTGATAGCCTTAAATATGTTAGAACAATTTCAAATCAAACTTCTTGTGAGAGTAATTATGCTCTTAGACATGGATTAGAATATTAAATTTGAAAATATAAATTTATAATAATAGACTGATATATTATGGTCAAACTGATTGTTGATCCAGATTTGTGATAGCTTAGTAATTAACAGTCAAGTCGTACAACTGATGACTATGCATGATGCCCCCACATGAATATATAAGAAATTTAATAATTGATTGCTATATTATCATTTAATCATCGTCGATCGTTAATTGATGAACAATAGCAATAGTGAATAGGAGATACTATGTATTTTGATAGAAAGTTAGATAGAAAATCGGAGTATGTGTATCATGTCCCCTCCATCGACAGCTCCCGTAATGCCTGCACTCGGCTAGTCATGTTATTAATCACCAGCAGATGACCATTCGAGTCCAACGCCAGATCCCATTGCTGGTCGTCTTCTTGAGCACGCAAGAACTACTCAGCAAACGACAATAATTCAGCGGCATTCAATCCCACCTCCATGTGTTTGCTGTTGGCTGTGAAAGAGGAAATGAGATTATAGGTTGAAATGGAAGTGTTGCTATAGCTCACTTTTTAAATATTTTTAACTTATTCATTTAACTTTCACGTGCTTGACAGATTCGATTTATACATGAAAACTAGTTAATTATCTTAACTCTCGACAAATTTTCAAGTACTTCTTCATTTTTCATATTTTGATCATGTAATTGTAATTTTTCATTTTTAAAAAAAAAATTATTAAAAATTTGAATGAAAATAATAAAAGATAGAATAAGATGTCTCTATTGTGAATGGGATTTTAGTACCATGTTGAGAGTTTCATGATAATATAATTGATTTATAATGTGTCACAAGCATTAATGTTGTGAACATATGCATGAGAAAAAACTCTCTCACGCGTGCTTACGTAGGGGGTACAAATCCAAGCCTCAGATTGCACTGAGCCAAAAATGATTCATGCACGAATACGAGTTGCCCATATTAAATTTGAATTGATCAGGATAAAATTTATCCCAGTAGATCAACCAACATTTTGACACTCGAATCAATCTTTTGATTGCCCGAGTATAAATAGATACATTAATTAACATGAGATTAATGGAGAATTCGTAGCCGCTCAGGTGAAACGACCGACTATTGATGGCCGATAGTAGCATGTCAATCTAGGCGGTAAAGGCAGTAAATGTCCTTTACCCAGTCAATTAATGCCGCTAAGGAGAGACACTCCTATAAAAGAATGTCATGATCTTGAGTAGAAATGAGCAGTAGCAATAACAAGAGAAATCCATCCACTTCATTCGCCTTCTTATTTGTCATACATTTCCGCTTGGCAGAATTATTGTGAGAGTGTTCTAGTACAAGCTCAGTTTGCCACGGCCAATATGTTGGGAGGGGGTGAATAGCTTTCTTCCTACAATTGTTTGCGTAAGCAAAAACTTAAACAATCAATTGGAACAATGCAAACAATATACCATTTATGTGGTTTGGAGATTGTTTGCTCCTACTCCATGGCGTGTCTTTGAGGTAGACGAACCATTGATCCTTCGGTGGATCACTCCTCGGCAATCTCCGGCTAAAGTTTTTTCCTTCTCGGTGGAGAACAACCTCTCACAAATCCTCTTCCTCTTTATAATATGAACACTAGGGTTTAGGAGGAAGAGAGAAGACTTGGAGCTTGAGCACTTAAGAAAAGATATCATAATAGAATTGCTAACCTATCTCAAGTCTCAAGATCCTCTTTAAATAGAGGAGAGAGTTGCTAACCAAACAGCTTAGTCCCGACACCAGTCAACTGCCCCATGGGCCAGTCGATTGGTGTCCAACCAACGTCTAGTCTAACGACTGAATTTCGAACAGACCAGTAGACTGCATCAAGCTGTTCGACCTTACAGAAAGATCAGTTGACTGATTACCATACCAGTCGACTGCTACAGTGCACTCTCGGCAGTGCCAGTCGATTGCCCTGCTTACAAGCTCACTCTCAACCTCTTCGGAGTTCATCCTGTTGGTGCAAGTTGCATCAATGATGTTCTCCTCTAAAGTGTTTTAATGTTTGACAATACACTTAAGTCAGTGATACATTGAATAGACAAAGGGGAGCAAAGGAAAAGTAACCTAAGTGGAAGAAAAGTCCTAGTTAACCTAGGTATCGAAACCCTAAGACCCGGCGAAGGGCGGCTGGGCACCTAGCAAAGGGCTGCTAGGCATCGAAACCCTAAGGCCTGGCGAAGGGCTGCTGGGCACCTAGTGAAGGGCTGCTAGGCATCGAAGACCTAGCAAAGGGCTGCTAGGCATCGAAGACCTAGCGAAGGGCTGCTAGGCACCTGGCGAAGGACTGCTAGGGAATGAAGACCTAGCGAAGGACTGCTAGGCACCTGACGAAGGACTGCTAGGGAATGAAGACCTGGCGAAGGACTGCTAGGCACCTGGCGAAGGATTGCTAGGGAATGAAGTCTTGGTCCAAGGGACTGAGCAACTTAGCTAAGCGATGACTAAGGACAGGAGTAGAGACGGGTCAGGGTTTGGGCGTCTCGAGGTCAGGAAGTATCGGAAGCTAAGCAAAAGTCCACCCAAAGGACTGGGTGGGAACCGTCTCCTGAAAGGAGTAGGTGAAAGGCGCGTTCTCGGGGGTGGGAACTTGCGCCGGTTCGACCTAGGGTTTCGTGGAAATCCGAAGTCCGAATCAAGTCCTCAAGGCTAATATTGTATGTATATTTGCTTTATGTTTATGTATCTTGCAGGTACCAAGAACCGGAGATAAAGCAGGTAACCAGGCTGGAAGCCTTGAAGCCATGCGCCCCCATCAGTGGGGGTGCCCCCAAGCATCCAGGGCGCCCCCATTGATGGGGCCGCCCAAGCTAAAGAAGAAAAAGTGGCAATGTTGTGTGGTAAGCAGAATAGGCTTCAAGCGGGGCGCCCGGGAGGTCCGGGGCGCCCGGGTTCAAAGCTGTTTTGCTGCTACGAGTTCGAAGCAGGAGATTAGCATTGACTGGGCTCAAGCCAGGCGCCCGGGAGGTCCGGGGCACCCTGGTCAAAGGTTTTATCAGCTGCGGCGAGGTCGGCGCGGGGATAAGGTTTGACCGAGCTTATAGGGGCGCCCCCAGGAGTGCTATATAAGGGGCTTCGACCCCTCTACTTCAAACACAACTGCTAAGTGCCATTCTGATCATTCTGTCCGACGATGACGTGCTAAAGACGAGGCTCTACGACCGGGAGGCTCCAGGAGGAAGTGCGCGACACTTCGGAGGTCCAGATCGGCCGAGCGTCAAACTTTGTTTTGTTCGGTTTGCATTTATTCAGTACTTACTTTTCTGTACTTGTGCTTGTAACTATCAACTGTAAGACGGGTTTTCTCCGCCTCTGGAAATTCCGGAAAGGAGACCAATAGTGAACTCACGCCGAGTACATAGGCCTTGGACGTACTGACCCTGGGGTCGGGAACCAAGTAAATAAATCCCCGCGTGTCTGTCTTGTTTTTATTTTTCTGTTTTACTTTTCCGCTGTGCCACTAACTCTGATCTTAGAATGTTCGAAAGATTTATCTTAGAACGTTCGAAAGATTTACGAAGTTTACCGAAAGATTTTCACGGTCGATATTCACCCCCCCCTCTATTGACGGCACCGATCCTAAAATTGGTATCAGAGCGAGGCCGCTCTTCACCGGACTAACCGCCGACGGAGCAACGACGCCAGGAGTTGAGGGGGAGCCCAGGGGTGAATCAAGTATTTTTTTAAATGTCCACTTTTAAGTTCCATATTATTTGTTTCACGTGTAGGGAGAGATGGCACTATAAAAATCAGTGCCCTACTCGTAAGACTCGATCTACACCACCGACGGCAAAGGAGACACCAGCGCCAGGAGTCCGAAAAAATAAGGATCACGTACGATGCTTCAAATGTGAGAAGTACGGACACTACAAAAATAAGTGTCCAGCGAAGGTACGTAAGATTTATGTTCCAAAAATTTTACAAATTCCTGCACTGCCTTGTGATAATTTAGTTAATTTTTCTGATAAATTAGATGCACTGCATAATAGAATTAACATTTTGCATGTCAAATTAGAAAATGCAGATATGACTATAGTATCAGAAATTAATTATTTAATTCAGAACATCAATTCAGTAATTTCTAAAATAAATTATCATAACTTTAATTCTGATAACTTTAATTCTAGTAACTTTAAATCTGATAATTTTAATTTAGATAAATTAAATCCTAAGGATAAATTTAAATTTGAAAATCCTAAGGATAAATCTGAATTCAAAAATCTTAAGGATAATTCTGAATTTGAAAATCCTTTAGATAATTTTGAATTCAAATTTGAAAATGCGTTGTATAACTCTGAATTTAAATTCAAGAATTTTAAAGATAACTCTGAAATTAGTGAAGATAATTCTGGAGATAATCCTGAAATTATTTTTGAGGATAAAAATGATTTTATTAAAAATCTTGAGGATAATGAAGATGAAATTCTCTTAGACAATAACTTAATTATAGATAATCTTAAAAATTATTTAAAAACTTTAATTAGTGGCCCAAATTACTCCTCCTACCTTGAGGATACTAAAAGATGTAATTTTGAAGATGAGGAGGATATGAAACTATCTAAGATAAAGACCATAATTAATAAAGTTCACAAAGATTCAAATAAATCAAAATTATTAGAAAAACTTGAAAAGAAAGATAAAGATGAAGAAGAAATTTTCGAAATAATGAAAATGATGAATTTAAACCCACAATTATTAATTAATCATTTCAACCTTAATTATTCAAATCTTAATTAAGTCAAATTAATTCAATTAATTCAAATTAGTTCAAATAAATTCAATTAATTTAAATTAGTTCAAATAAATTCTATTAATTTAAATTAGTTCAAATAAAGTCAATTAATTCAAATTAGTTCAAATAAATTCAATTAATTTAAATTAGTTCAAATAAAGTCAATCAATTCAAATTAGTTCAAATAAATTCAAATAAACTCAAATTAATTCAATAAATTCAAATTAAATTCAAATTAAATTAAATTCAAATTAAATTAAATTCAAATTAAATTAAATTCAAATTCAAATTAAATTCAAATTCAAATTAAATTCAAATTAAATTAAATTCAAATTAAATTAAATTCAAATTAAATTCAAATCTTAATTAAATTAAATTCAAATTTAATTAAATTAAAATTCAAATTAAATCTTAATTAACTCATATTAGTTAGATCTTACTTACTTTAAATTCAAACTAATTCAATTAATAACTTAATCTTAATTAATTCAAATACAATTAATTCAACATCAATTAATTCTTAATTAATTAGTCCTTAATCAATATATTCTCCAATTAATCTTTAAATAAATTAAACTTGAACTAAAATAAAATTTTACCCAAACTATTACAATTAAAATTAATAGCACTAAATATGTCAAAGTGGGTTGACATATTCGCGGGTTCACACGACATGTATTAAATCAGAAATTTGATACATCTTTAGAAACATAATTAAAATGCTTTGGACTTGTTTGAATCATGCATAATTGTCATGTCATGCATTTTTTATTTTTTAAATATATGACATGTCATTCATATTTAAATTTTATGCATAATTTAGAACGGCTATAGGAAAAAGAATAATTCAAACTTGATCAACCTAGTATTAGGTGGAGGTGAGATGATAGTACGTTAGAGAAGCCTTTTTGGTGGAACTAGCCGAAGCTACCGATCCAAAACCTAAACTAGTTAGACCAAAATCTTTCAAAAAGTAACTTGAAGATGAATTTTCTATAAAAGGCTTTATCAAGGAAAGGGTTGATGATCCAATAAGGTTACGACCAAAGAAGGCCTAGTGTCTCGCCAAGACCTGGAAGCCAATTACTGAAAATCAAATTCACTTTACTATTGCTAGATTTGAATCTAACACAAGCTTCAATTAAAATCTTAGATTTAATAATAAATTAAGAAAAATGATTCAAGCATCTCATAATACACCTATAAGGCAACCATGCTTGTTGTATTGATATATCTAAAATGGGTGAGATGTTAAGGACTAATGAATTGAAAAATATTTTTCAAAAATATTTTTCAAAATTGTTAGAATATTTTTCTAAAAAAATATTTTCAAAATAGTGCTTCAACATAATAATGTTTTTATGGAATTGATGCTTGTCTGATTGAGTATACATAGTATACATTTTTCAAAAGTATATATTTTCAAAAATTGTTTGACTCACTCAGTTAGACACAAGCCTCCTAGGACAACACTAAAGTTCCTTAAGGCACTAAAATAGAGTCAAATTATGTTGGGTACAGGGGGAGTGTTTTCACACGTTTAATTTTTTTCGAAAACTGCGCCTTAATTTCTATTTACATATGTTTTCAAAAAGACTTATACTTTAAAAAATTATCTTCTTCCCAAATTGTGATTTCAAATTCTATCTTCCTGAAAATTGGTGTTCATTTTATTTTGATAAACCCTAAAGACACAGAGGAAGGTCCACTTCATGATCTAAAAGAACTCCTAGGATGTGTCAGATTTAGGGGGAGTCTGAGTCAAACTTCTGACAAGCTTTACATTATTTATGTTGAAAATTATTAGATTATTCTTTTGATCTGAATCAAACCTTAAGACTCATAGGAAGAGTACTTGTGGTCAACAAGCTTCCCAGGACTGAGTCAAGTTTAGGGGGAGGTCAAATTAAAAGAATTATTTAATAACATGTTTTCTTGAACTATATCTTCAAAATCTTGCTAAAAACATAAGTATTCTTTCGAAATACCATGATGTTTTTTCTTAAAAATACCAGTATTATCAAAAATTCATCTGGTTTTGATCAATTTGAAAAAAGGGATGTTTATCTTAAGTTTGGAAAATCTTCCAGGACACATAGGTAAATGTCCTTGTAGTCAATAAGGTTTTCTATGATTGTGTCAGACTGGAAGATAAACCAAATCAAGTATTATGACTTATGAAATTATTTACTTGAGTTTGAAAATTTTTCAGGACACTTAGGAAAATGTCCTTGTAGTTAACAAGATTTCCTAGGATTGTGTCAGACTGGAAAAGAAACCTAGTCAAGTAAAATATTATGTTTTTAAAATGCATAATACTTTTCAAAAATTACTTATACTTTTCAAAGTCTCATCTTTTTCAAAAATAGTTAGTACTTGCAAAATATGTATAATATTTTTTAAGAAAACTTATATTTTTTAAAATATCTTTCAAAAAATACATCATATCTTTCAAAGTACTTGCACCTTTCAAAACTCATAGTATTCTTTCAAAAATACGGTATTTTCTAAAAAAAATGCAATATTGTTTAAATTTTCTAAGATCAAAATACGTAAGTATTTAGTTTTATGCTATGCCTTCAAAAATTTATACTAAGTATTTTCAAAAAGAACCAAATATTCTCATTGTTGGCGCAAGTATTTCTGGTGATTTTTTGATGTATGACAAAGGGGGAGACGTGTGCTTAAGTTAGAAAGTTAGAAATTTTTTCGGTTTCTCTCTTACCAATTTTTTTCTTAATTTTCCCAGAGGATCAAAAATCATTTTTTTGTTTGATCCCAAGGATAGTAAGTTAGCCCCTTCAACCAATCTAACTTAAGTTATTGTCAAACATCAAAAAGGGGGAGATTGTTGGTGTAAGTTGCATCAATGATGTTCTCCTCTAAAGTGTTTTAATGTTTGACAATACACTTAAGTCAGTGATACATTGAACAGACAAAGGGTAGCAAAGGAAAAGTAACCTAAGCGGAACAAAAGTCTTAGTTAACCAAGGCATCGAAACCCTAAGACCCGACAAAGGGCGGCTGGGCACCTAGTGAAGGGCTGCTAGGCATCGAAGACCTAGCGAAGGGCTGCTAGGAACCTGGCGAAGGACTTCTAGGGAATGAAGATCTGGCGAAGGACTGTTAGGCACTTGGCGAAGGACTGCTAGGGAATGAAGACCTGGCGAAGGGCTGCTAGGCACCTAGCGAAAGACTGCTAGGGAATGAAGTCTTGGTTCAAGGGACTGAGCAACTTAGCTAAGTGATGACTAAGGATAGGAGTAGAGATGTGTCTGGGTTTGGGCGTCTCGAGGTCAGGAAGTATCGAAAGCTAAGCAAAAGTCCACCCAAAGGACTGGGTGGCAACCGTCTCCTGAAAGGAGTAGGTGAAAGGCGCGTTCTCGGGGGTGGGAACTTGCGCCGGTTCGACCTAGGGTTTCATGGAAATCCGAAGTCTGAATCAAATCCTCAAGGCTAATATTGTATGTATATTTGCTTTGTGTTTGTGTATCTTGCAGGTGCTAAGAACCGGAGACAACGCAGGTAACCAAGTTGGAAGCCTTGAAGCCAGGCACCCCCATCAGTGGGGGCGCCCCCAAGCATCCAGGGCGCCCCCATTGATGGGAGTGCCCAAGCTAAAGAAGAAAAAGTGGCAATGTTGTGTGGTAAGCAGAATAGGCTTCAAGCGGGGCGCCCGGGAGGTTCGGGGCGCCCGAGTTCAAAGCTGTTTTGCTGCTGCGAGTTCGAAGCAGGAGATTAGCATTGACTGGGCTCAAGCCAGACACCCGGGAGGTCCGGGGCACCCTGGTTAAAGGTTTTATCAGCTGCGGTGAGGTCGGCGCGGGGATAAGGTTTGACTGAGCTTATAGGGGTGCCCCTAACATCCAGGGCGCCCCCAGGAGTGCTATATAAGGGGCTTCGACCCCTCTGCTTCGAACACAACTGCTAAGTGTCATTCTGATCATTCTGACCGACGACGACGTGCTAAAGACGAGACTCTACGACTAGGAGGCTCCAGGAGGAAGTGTGCGGCACTTCGGAGGTCCAGATCGGTCGAGCGTTAGACTTTGTTTTGTTCGGTTTGCATTTATTCAGTACTTACTTTTCTGTACTTGTGCTTGTAACTATCAACTGTAAGACGGGCTTTCTCCGCCTCCGGAAATTCCGGAAAGGAGACCAATAGTGGACTCACGCCGAGTACATAGGCCTTGGACGTACTGACCATGGGGGTCGTGAACCAAGTAAATAAATCCCGGCGTGTCTGTCTTGTTTTTATTTTTCTGTTTTACTTTTCCGCTGTGCCACTAACTTTGATCTTAGAATGTTCGAAAGATTTACGAAGTTTACCGAAAGATTTTCACGGTCGATATTCACCCCCTCTATCGACGGCACCGATCCTACACATCCTTCGCGTATGCCTTGAAGTCTACTTCCTCAGCTTGCCCCTTGAATTTCATTTCCTTCGACTCTCGTCCCTCGGATGCACACAAAAGCCCACAACTTATCTCTATGTCATTCTTCGCATATGCCTTTGAAGTCTACTTCCTAAGCTCCCCCTTTGAAGTTATCTTCCTTTGGATCTCATCCCTCGAATGCTTCACTCCGTAATTCCTCTTGCGTTGTTCACTAAGCCCTGCAAGTCTAAAACACACACATCAAATCAACATGAAAACCTAACTTAATCATATTGACACACACATCAAAACCCATGATCTAACCGATCAAACTTAGGTCGATTGTACCAACAATCTCTCCCTTTTTGATGTGTGATAATATGTTTAAGTTAGGTACAAGGATAGCAATTCAAAATTAGAAGCATAGTATATTAAGAATGTTGAGACCAGGTGCATGTTGACATGGATGCAGGTTCATAATTTTAAAATTAATTACGTGCAGCGGAAGGTTTAGCATAAATAATTTCTCAGATTATTTAACCACACATCTAAGCATGCAATTTTATCTTGTGTAGACATGATCATATATTTAAAATTTTGCAGAAACGTAAACTAATTTACATATTACCTCGTGTAACTCGAAGGAAGGGACTAGATCCAACCGTAAGCGTCCCTTGGAAGCTCCGCCTCTATTCGCGTCCACGCCGAGTATCATCGGGATGACTTCGCAAAGCCACGAGTTTCGTGTTCTCGAGAACTACTAGATTCTCCGAGAACGCGATGAGAAAAACCAAGAGAGAAGTCGAAAGACTAACCACAAAAGGATGGTCAGTTGGTGCTCCTTCTTGGGGCTGGTTGGCGCACGGCAAGAAGGGGAGAAGAGAAGGAGAGAAAGAGAGGGAGAGAGCCTATGCCTTCATCTCTATGATTCACACCCCCAAGCCTTGCCTTGGGTCCTTTATATAGTGGCCTCTCAACCATCAAGCCTCTCAAATATGGAATAACTTATTCCATCATGCCAAGTTTGATTTTATATCATGGTTAAAATTATATTTTAATTCATGATAAAAATCTTCTCTCCTATGGAATAAATTTCCTTATCATGGTAAATCAATCCATGATTGATTTTATAAAATAAACCAATCCATGGTTCATTTTAATTTCCATGAAAAATAAACCAAACCTTGGTTTATTATCTAAAAATTTATATCATCCATAATTTTATAAAACAAACCACACTTGGTTTATTTTATAAATTGAACCAAAAACTTGGTTCTCTCCCTTTGTTGTGGCCGGCCAAGCAAAGAGGATGGAAGCCCTCTTTGGCCGGCCCATCCAAGTCACGCCCCAATGAATTAAACTTATTTAATTCATCTATTAAGTCTTCAAAAGACTTAGCCATTTTACGCTTCCGATGCGTCTCTGAAAAATTCAGATTTGACTTATCGTTTGGCTCAACCAAACTTAATCTCTCTTGATTGGAAAATCCAATTTTCAACTCGTTTTAAATCCCTCGGATTACTCGTAGTGCGTGTGACTAAATAGGCTTTCGATTTATGTTGGTTGTCTATAATTAATCAATTATAGAATGATCATGAATGACACCTAGTAGTACATCATGATCCCCAATTAATCGAAAGATTAACGGTTGACCTCAGAAATAATTCTGAAACCCTTCAGAAGCTATAATGAATCGTGCCACATTCCCTTCACCATCTTATACCCACTTGGTTCAGGACATGGTCTATGTGTGTCAGTCCCCACTAGGTTGACTACGTCACACCTAGTCCAAGTAACGTTTTCTCATCCTACGGATTCTAATTACTCTCATGTATTTAAGAGATTCATACTCTGAACATGTCATGCTCTGGCTAGAGGCTTCGAGTAACAATCCGACGATAGACCTCGGGTATACATCTCCTTACAAGGAGTGGTGAATCCTTTGTAGGTTGTTCAAACATCTTCGATGGCACGACTAGAGTGGGGGAGGGGGGGGGAGTGAATAGCTCGGTCACCCCAATTCAATATCTTCCTACAATTGTTAGCACAAGCGAAAACTTAATCTATCAATTAAAACAATGCTAACACATTACCGGTTATGTGGTTCGGAGATTGCTTGCTCCTACTCCTCGACGTGTCCTTGAGGTGGACGAACCCTTGATCCTTCGGTGGATCACGCTCCGGAAATCTCCGGCTAAAGTTTTCTCCTTCTCGATGGAAAAAAACCTCTCACAAACCTTCTTCCTTCTTACAAGATTGAGCTAGGGTTTAGGAGGAAGATGAACACTTGAAGCTTGAGCAATTGAGTAAGGATATCACAGTGAATTGCTAACATATCTCAAGTCTCAAGCTCCCATTTAAATATTGGAGAGAGATGTTAACCATACAACTCAGCCTCGACACCAGTCGATTGCCCCCAGGGCCAGACGATTGATGTCTAGCCAACGACTAAGCTAACGACTCTATTTCTGAGCAGACCAGTCGACTGGTGCATGGATTAGTCGATTGATCTTTTTGTGAGTTTCCTCTTGACGTTGCCAGTGTTGGGACCGGGTGCATGTTGACATGGATACAGGTTCGTAATTTTAAAATTTAATTACGTGCAGCGGAAGATTTAGCATAAATAATTTCTCAAATTATTTTAACCACGTATCTAGCATGCAACCTTGTGTTGTGGAGACATGATCATACATTTAAAATTTTACAGAAAGTAAACTAATTTACTTAATACCTCGCGTAACTCGTAGAAAGGAACGAGATCCAACCGTAGCGTCCCTTGGAAGCTCCGCCTCTATTCGCGTCCACGCCGAGTTTTCTTCGGGATGACTTCGCTAAGCCACGAGTTTCGTGCCGACAAGAACTACTAGATTCTCCAAAGGCACGACAAGAATACCAAGAGAGAGATGAAAAACTAACCACCAAACGAAGAACGAAATCAAGATTCCGGGAGGAAGGAAGGAGTCGCGTCCGCTTCTTCTTCTTCTTCGGCTTCTTCTTGGTGGTGGAAGCTCACGGTAAAGGGGGAGGGCTCTAGGGCCGGCGGCACTAGAAGAGGGAGAGGGAGAGAAGGAGAGGGAGAGAGGCTAGGCAAGAATCCTTGATCTCTTGGATTGATTTCCAAGCCTTGCCTTGGTGCCTTCATATAGTAGCCTCTCAATCGCCAAGTCTCCCTTTAACGGAATAAATTTTCATAAGAAATTTATCTTATAAATTTTTTTATGAATTATTCCGTTATACCAAGTTTTTATTATAACTTAATTTATAATAAAAACAACCATGTCTCCCCTTTTATTATGGAAAGAAATTTCTTTATATAAATTTCTTTATATAAATTTCTTTATCATGGTAAATCAATCCACTATTGATTTTATAAAATAAAATAAACCAATCTAAGGTTCATTTTAATTTCCATGAAAATAAATCTCTTTATATAAATTTCTTTATATAAATTTCTTTATCCATAATTTCATAAAACAAATCACGCTTGGTTTATTTTATAATTTGAACCAAACAATTTGGTTCTCCCCTTTTATTGTGGCCGGCCAAACAAAGAGGGTGGGGACCCTCTTTGGCCAGCCAAACCAAAGCCTATACCTCACGAATTAAACTCATTTAATTCATCCATTAAGTCTTCAAAAGACTTAGCCATTTTATGCTTCCGATGCGTCTCTGAAAAATTCAGATTCGACTTATCTCTCTTGATCGGAAAATCTAATTTTCAACTCGTTTTAAATCCCTCGGATCACTCGTGCGTATGACTAAATAGGCTTTCGATTTATGGTGGCCGTCTATAATTAACCAATTATAGAACGATCATGAGTGGCACCTAGTAGTGCATCATGATCCCCAATTAATCGAAAGATCAACGGTTGACCTCAGAAATAATTCTGAAACCCTTCAGCAGCTTTAATGAATCGTGCCTCATTCCCTTCACCATCTTATACCCACTTGGTTCAGGACACGGTCTATGTGTGTTAGTCCCCACTAGGCTGACTACGTCACACCTAGCCCAAGTAATGTCTTTCTCGTCCAACGGATTCTAATTACTCTCATGTTTCTGAGAGATTCATACTCGGAACATGTCATGCTCTGGCCAGAGGCTTCGAGTAACAATCCGACGATAGGCCTTGGGTATACATCTCCTCGCAAGGAGTGGTGAATCCTTTGTAGGCTGTTCAAACATCTTCGGGCACTTCGGCTTATACCCAATTATCCTAGGTCCACACCTCCTTAGAGATGCTTGCTTAAGATGTCGAAGTATAAGTCTTCATGACCAAGATGACTTGAACACCGCAAGTCAAAGGAACATCGCACTTAAGCTGCGGTAAGAACTTCACTGACATGTCTATATATAGACTACCATGTGAAGTTTTACAGCCAGTTACTCCAATGAACTAGTTCCCTTAACTAGCATTCATGTTTATCTCCGGACATCCCAATGTCACCAGCCAGTGAGAATCAGCTGATTAGAGAATAACCCATGCTAGTCTCAACAGAATTGATAGTGTCCGTATTTATCAATTCATCGACTAGGGACAATTTCAATACTTCACAATTGCACATGTAGAGATAATCACTAGTTGTGAATTCATCACAAATTTTCTCATGTTGTGAATTGTATTACGGACATTCAGTAAATGAGTTTAAGATCTCAATCAAATACACGAACATGTATACTCAAATAGTGAATATTCATTTATTAAAGTAAATGATTACAATCATATAGCGATTGCCTTAGGACACTTCTCTCATATTACTAACAGCCAGTTGACTGCTTCCTTTGCCAATCGACTGCCCAGCTTACAAACTCACTCTCAACCTCTCTGGAGTCCATCCTTTGCGTATGCCTTGAAGTCCACTTCCTTGGCTTACCCCTTGAGGTTCTCTTCCTTCGGCTCTCTTCCCTCGGATGCACACACAAGCCCGCGGTTTGCCTTCATGCCATCCTTCGTGTATGCCTTTGAAGTCTACATCCTCGGCTCGCCCTTTGAAGTCTTCTTCCTCGGCTCTCGTCCCACGGATGCTTCACTCTGTTAATCCTCATGTGTGATTCACCAAGTCCTGAACGACTCAAACACACATCAAACCAACATGAAAACCTAACTTAATCATATTGGCACACACATTAACCCTAATTGAGTTGACCAAGTACGCCTTAGAAATCCATTTTTTATCTAGAGTCTTGATTTTTGCTTGTCCTCTAGAAAGTAGGCAATGATAGGTTTTTTCATTGCTAGATTTTCAAAACCCTAATCATTCTTTCTTGAAACATGCCCTTTGACTCTCAATGATCATATCTATGGTTTTTGAGCTACTTTCAAATTTTCTAAGGGCTTTGGTAAGACTATCTACCTTTTTTCTTAATTCCAAATTTTCTTCTTCTAAGTATGAATCATTTGACACAGAAGAAGAAACTTGCATATTGTCCTTAGATGTCATGGATTCTAATTTTTCTTTTAACATGCAAACTTCATTTTTCAAGCATTTAATTTTCTTTCTAGCCTTAACCAAGTCATCATTAGTGCTAGAAATAATTTTTACAAGAATGGTAGTGGGTAGATTGTATACCTCACTTATCGAAATGTCCAATTCCGAAGTTGAGTCTCGCCTTCACTTGAGCTCCCTTCATCACTTGAGCTCTTCTCTTCTTCAAATTCGGATGACGTGGAGGCAATGTCTTCAATTCTCATTAGTGTAAAATGGGATACGTGATGCTCCTCCTCTTCCGATGAGGAAGACTCATCCCATGTAGCTTTTAAATTTTACACTTTCTTTTCCTTCTCTTTTGATTTCTTCTTTTCTTCTTTCTTCTTTCTTCTTTCCTTTTTCTTCAAGAGTGGACATTCATCTCTCATATGTCCTTCTCCTTGACAATTGTAGCAAATTATCTTCCTTGTTCTACTCTTGCTCCTTGAACTTTTCCTACCATAAGATTGTTGGGACCTTGACGTACGGCTAGAGGGGGTGAATAGCCGATCACCCAATTCGATCGCGGTTCTCTTCCTACACATTGTTAGTGCGTAAGCGGAATAACAAATAACTAAAACTAACAACTAGGAGAGACAAACCGTTTACATGATTTGGAGATAAAGCTCCTACTCCACGGCTATCCGAAAGGTGAACGATCCCGATCCACCGATGGATGAGTCCCCAGAAGACCTCTAGCTAGCTCTTGTCGCTCCTTGTGGGTGGAGAAACCTCGCCACAATCTCTTGACAACTTCTGAGCACTTGTAGGCTACTAACAGGCTTTACCCAAGCTTGTTTCACTAAAGAAACTTAGACAAAAATGAGCCCTCTTAAATAGTGCTTGATAATGTTGTGACCGTTACCAGTCGACTGGTCCTAACACCAGTCGACTGGTCCTCACGAATTTGAATGTCACAGCCTGACGATTCAAATTTTGGTCGACACTTGTTGACTGATCGTAGGATCAGTCGACTGATCTTTCTGTGCTCATTATCAGTTGACTGATCAAGCACCAGTCGACTGCTCTACCCTTAAACCTAGGGTTTCCCTTCCCGAGTATACTTCTCTCAACACTCAAATCCTCACGACCTAGCTGACCCTTCATCCAGCAGGCTTGACCTGTTGCTTTCAAGCCTTCTTCAACTTTGGCTCTCGTCCCTGGGATTCATGCAAGCCCACGACTCGTCTCCCCATGCCATCCTTCGCGTATGCCATGAAGTGCGCTTCCCTCGGCTCATCGTTCCTACTTTTAGCAGCCTCGACATGTTGCCTTCAAGCCTTCTTCAACTTTGGCTCTCGTCCCTCGGATGCATGCAAGCCCACGGCTCGTCTCCCCATGCCATCCTTCGCGTATGCCTCGAAGCGCTCTTCCCTCAGCTCATCGTTTCTGCTTTGTTCACGGCCTCTCGGATGCATGCAAGCCCACGGCTCGTCTCCCCATGCCATCCTTCACCGGACCTGAAGACGTCCAACTAAGTCTATGTGTATCCTGTAAACCAATGTGGGATTGTTTAGAATCAATAGGGGGGGTGAATATCGATAAAATCTTTTTTGGAAATAAAAAGAGTAATTACGCAGCGGAAAATTCAAACAACGCTAAAACATCATTCTTTTACTTGGTTCGGAGTCTAGATCGACTCCTACTCCAAGGCCCACGGTCCCTGACCGTTTACGTTGGGCAACTCTATATTTCGCAAAAATAATTACAGATTTAAAGCACACAAATACAGAATTTTAATATAAACACGTAAATTAAGTATACCAATGACCGGAGAAAGATTTGAAGATCGGAGCCGCGGGTCGTCGTTGGTGCTTGAGACTTGAGCACGGAGTGTTTGGAGCAGAGCGCTTGAACATTTTCGTTGGAAGTAATGGTGTATGGAAGCAAGGGGGTGAACCCCTTTATACACAGGCTTCTTGGGCGCTTGTGTTGAAGGGGGCACCTGACATGCGGCTTCTCTACGCGAATTCTCATCCACAGACTTAGCCAGCGCTTATCCCTTCAACTGGGGCGCCTGGGAAGACTGGGGTGCCTGTATAATCACGGGCGCCTCTTTGCTGATGTGGAGGCTTTGCTTCGAGATTGCTAGAAAAAGGCCCTTCTTGGGCGTCTGTCACCATACAGGCGCCTGTATGATCAGGCGCCTGACTCCATTCAGGCGCCTGGAAAGAAGTGAACTTCAGCCTTTGTTCCTGCAACTAGGGTTAGTTCCAAAACACAAACAATATATAAGTTAAGTCCAGAAAACTGCCTGAGCTATCTTGGTTCTGACTTTGGGCTTCCAAAATGGAACCCTAGGTCGAACCGATACCTAATGTCCCCTCCTACGGGGAACGCGTCCTCGCCTACTCCTCTCAGGAGAATTTACCTTTTTGCCAACCGGCTCCTCCGGTTGGACTTTTGCCCAATCTTCTAGATCAGGTCTTCATGCCCAGTCCGCGACCAGGACTTATTGCCCAACCCTCGGTTAGGTCTTCGGTGCCCAGCCCTCGGTCAGGACTTATAGCCCAATTCCTTGAATCAGGACTTCGTGCCTAGTCTATGACCAGGACTTTTTGCCCAACCCTTAGTCAGGACTTAGGTGTCCAACCCTTGGCAGGACTTATAGCCCAATTCCTTATTAGGACTTCGTGCCTAGTTTACCTAGGACTTTTCATGCGGACTTAACTAACTTCATTAGATCACGAGATAATCTTAACTTATGAACCCTTTGCCATTATCAAAACTCAGGTTCGATCATGGTGCATCCGACACCAATAATTTCCCCCTTTTTGATTTATGGCGACCAGGTCCAAAAAGTTAAGTTCAAAACATATAAAGCATATATAACAAACATGTTTATTCTAAGAAAATCACTTTTTGAAAAATATTTACTAAGCTCCCCCTGAAATAAAGATTCTCCCACTAAAGCTTTCAATGATATGTAGTTTTTCAAAAAAAAAGTAAGTGTACAAATTTTGACCAAGTGTTTTTTTTTTTGCAAAAAAAAATATATACATGCTTACCAAGATTTTGCACTAAAAAAATATCGTGCACTTGAAAATCTTTTTCCATAAAATATTTTACACTTAGAAAAATATTTTGTAATTAGAAAAATTTATACTTTTTTTAAAAAAATTTGCACTTAGAAATGTTTTGCACTTAAAAAATTTTGACTTAGAAAATTTTTGCACTTAGAAAATTTTCACTTAGAAAAATCTTGCACTTAAAAGTCATTTAGAAAAATGTTGCGCGTAGAAAAGAAATTTTTACACTTAGAAAAATTCTGCAACACTTGAAAATCTTTTTGCATTTAGAAAAATATTTTGTATTAAGAAAAATTTCGTGCACTTGGAAAAAGATTTTGTACTTAGAAAAATTTTGTGCACTTGGAAAAAGATTTTATACTTAGAAAAATTTTGTGCACTTGGAAAAATATTTTGTACTTAGAAAAATTTTGTGCACTTAGAAAAATATTTGTACATAGAAATATTTTGTGCACTTGGAAAAATATTTTGAAAAAAATTTGTGCTTGAATGTTTTAATGCACTGAACTTGAAAATTTAACTTGGGCTTTCAAAAAAAACTAAGAATAATTCTTTTCTTTTTCTCTCCCCCTTTGTCATATATCAAAAAACTGCTTGAAAAACTAATTGCGAAACAGAGCCAGTTTTTAACAAAATCTAAATACATATTGAACCAATTCTGGTGAGTCCAAGCAAAAAAATCAAACCAACTAAATTGAATTCGTTCGGGTCCTGTCTAACCTTGTTAGCTACTTACTAACTGTTATATAATAGTAGCTTTCACTAGGGTTAGTCAAGTTAAGTAATCTGATCAAGTTAGATTTTCTAAGCTTGAACACTTAGCTTGATTGCTGTTCAATTGTATTTACCACTCCAACTACTCTAGATGCACTGACTTAAAGCATCATGAGTCAAGGCATAAACCTAAGCATCTCAACCCAGTTTAAGTTATCAATCAAAGTGTCCTAAGGTGCTTGTGAGATGCTGGCTTCTAGATCTATAGGTGCATGCAATTTTAGGGTTAAAGCCTAGGCTAAATCCATTTGCATAAAAAACCCTAGTTTTAAAGGGGATAAATTTTTGAAAAAATCTAAGTCAGAAAAGAATTTTAAAACTCAAGATTTAATAAAAATGATTTTTTGAAAGATTTGAAATAATAGTTTTTGAAAAATATTGAAAACATAAAAGATTTTAAGAAAAATTAGAACAGTCCTATTCTACTAAGCATAACCCTAACTGCCTTCTTAGTAAGCTAAAATCAGACTCAGGTAAGGGTTTAGTAATGATGTCGACTAAATTAGATTTCGAGTCCACATGCATAAGTACGATTTCACCCCTGACTACGTGATCCCTAACAAAATGATGTTTTACTTCTATGTGTTTGGTTCGGGAGTGATGAATTGAGTTTTTCGTAAGATTTATTGAACTTATATTGTCAATGAATACTTTGGTTTGAGCATAGTCTAGCTGGAAATCCTTAAGAGTGTGCATCATCCATAAAAGTTATGCTACACACCCTCCTAGGGCAACATATTCTGCGTCAGTTGTGGATAAGGCTACGCAGTGTTGCTTTCTACTGCACCAGCTAACTAGACTATGTCCTAATAATTCACAACTTCCACTTGTACTCTTTCTATCTAGTTTGCAACCGACATAGTTAGAGTATCCTAATAATTCAAAATTGGAAGTCCTAGGATACCAAATACCTACATTTAGGGTACCTTTAATGTACCTTAGGATTCTTTTTAGTGCTGCTAAGTGCGATTCCTTAGTACAGGTTTGGTATCTATCGCACATTCCTACAGCGAACAAAATGTCAGGTCTACTAGCAGTTAAGTATAATAAGCTACCAATCATACTTTTGTATAGGTTTAGGTCAACTGGTTTACCTTCAGGATCATTATCTATTTTGACATTTGTGGCCATGGGAGTACTTAAGCTTTTAGAGTTTTTCATTTTGAATTTTTTAATTAATTCCCTTGCATATTTGGATTGATGAATATAGTTACCATCCCTGGTTTGTTTTATTTGGAGACCTAAGAAAAAGTTTAGCTCACCTACCAAACTCATTTCAAACTCACTCTCCATAATTTTGACAAATTCTTTTAAACAGTTAGAATTTGTTGACCCAAATATTATATCATCTACGTACATTTGAGCTATAAATATGTCTTTTTCTAAGGTTTTAATAAATAATGTTGAGTCAATTTTTGAAAATGTAGATTTAATTTTGAAAAATGTTGAATTAGTTAATTTTGGAAAATGTAGATATAGTTTTGAAAAATGATGAATTAGTCAATTTTTGAAAATGTAGATTTAATTTTGAAAAATATTGAATTAGTTAATTTTGAAAAATATAGATTTAATTTTGAAAAATGTTGGTTGGTTGGGTTAAACTACATTATTAGGTCCTAGACATCTTATCCAATTCTAAGTGAAAAAATAGGTTTCCTTATCTGTTTTGTGAGATGTATTACTTTTTTATTTTTGAATTAATGTTAAATCTAAGATTTAATTAAAACTTGTGTTAGATTCAAATTTATCAAATAGTAATTTAAAAGTGAGTTTCGATAATTGGCTTCCAGGTCTTGACGAGGCATAGAGGCCTTCTTTGACCGTAGCCTTATTGGATGAACAACCCTTTCCTTGACAAATCATTTTACCGAAAGTTCATTTTCAAATTACTTTTTGAGAAATTTTGGTCTAACTAACTTAGGATTTGGAGAGGTAGCTTCGGCTAGTTCCACCAGACTAAACATACCAAATAGGGTACGCCTTACCCTACTTGACTTTTTAGAAAGGTTTCCCTAACGTACTATCATCTCACCTCCACCTAATACTATGTTGTTCAAGTTTCAAGCAAGTCTTTTGTCCTTAACTAACCATTCCTAAATCTAAACATAATAAAATTGCAAAAAAGAAATAAACAAGCAATTAAAAAAATCATCTAAGTATAAAAATTATTTTTATATTAGCTCCCCCTGGGCTGAAGCCTCGATAAGGGTTAGACAAGATGTAAATCTTGTCCTTGGGGATCCAATATTGATTTGGTCTAGCTTGTTTATTTAAACTTAGCTTTGGGACCCATGCTTGGACTCGGGATCTAGGTTGGTTCAATATGGAATAGTAAGAGCATTGTTGCGAGTTGGTTCGATAGCATAGTCCGGATCGATTTAGAACTGACTCTTCTGTTTTCCATGAATCATGTCAAGATTCATGGAACCTGAAGTGAATCGTTCCAATGCGACTCTGAGTTCCTTGACATGAGTTTTCAAGAGGAGTTTTCTTCCTCAAGCTTTTGAACTTGAGTCGAGTTTCCTTCTTGAACTGACTCGGTCGAGGAACTCGAGTTGATTTCCTCATTCAGGAGTTTGACTTATTGTCGAAGGGTTTCAACCCGGATGTTGGCTTTCACCAACTTGTGTGACAAATATGAAATGAGATCGTAAAGTTTAGATTCAGGATAACCTCGTACCGTCATTTGCCCGTCCTCCGAGATCGAGAGCTTTCCGGTGCCGACGTCTTCATCCGGTTCTGATTCCGTTCCGGAGTCGATGTCTTCCGAGGCGGTCAATGCAAGGAAGTTTGAGTGCAGAGCTTCTTCTTCTTCTTCCGAGGATGATTCATCCCAGGTGGCTTGAAGTGCCTTCTTCTTCCGAGCTTTATTGTTATCCTTCAAGTTGGGGCACTCCAATCTGAAATGTCCCTTCTTGTTGCACTCATAACATGTTACGTTGCTTTTGTTCTTTTGGCTTATTGAGGGTTCAGCTAAATCTTTCTTCTTCCGATTAGTCTTCTTTTTGTTCGTTTGACTCTTAAACTCCTTGTAGTAGTCACGAGCCAACCGAACCAGTTTTGGATGATCTACTCCATCGTCGTTAGATTCCGAATCTGAGTCGGACTCAGATACTGATTGTTGTTTCTTCTTCTGAGATCTTCGTGGAGTTTTCCCTGCAACAAAAGTTATACTCTTCTCGACCATTGCAGTATTAGTTTGTTCGTGTAATTCTAATTCGAAAAATAACTCATCAAGTTTAATTTTAGAAAGGTTCCTAGAAACCTTGTAGACATCCACTATAGATGCCCACAGTGTGTTCCTTGGGAACGAGTTTAGAGTATACCTTATTAGGTCACGGTTTTCAACCTTATGACCTATTGTATGCAACCCGTTCATCAGCTCCTGGATTCTTGCATGGAGCTGTGCTGCTGATTTGCCTTTGTGCATCTTTATGGTGTAGAGTCTGTTGAGTAACAGATCTCTTTTGCTGATCCGCGTATCTAATGTACTTTCGTGCAGTTTGATTAGCTTGTTCCATAGTTCCTTTGCGCCGCTGAAGGGTCCGATGCGGTTCAACTCTTCCTTCGTCAAGCCATATTGTAGTGTCTGTGTGGCTTTTGCGTCGACTTTGATTTTCTTCTTGAGTGGTCCATCCCACTCTATGTAGCCTTGCACCTCGCCTTGTGCGTTCTTGGGTATCTCCCATCCGGACTGGATGATAATCCACATGTCCACCTGAGTTTTCAGGTGGACTTCCATCCTACTCTTCCAATAGGTGAAATCTTCTCCTGAGAAGAGTGGTGGTATGGCGGTGTTGTAGCCTTCTTGCATGACCATTGAATTTTATCTGAAAAAAATTTACAAAAAAAATCTTGTTCCAGGTCTTGGATTAGTAGTGCGGCAAAAAACATAATAATAAAGAAATCGACTTGTGTTGCACCAACCTCGATGAATGAGAAAATTAAGAATGAAAAAAATATTTTAAAATGAAAATCCAAAAAATTGCTCAATCGGTGGTTGCACCAGATTTGAGCCACCCGCTCTGATACCACTTGTGGGATCATTTAGAATCGATAGAGGGGGGTGAATATCGATAAAATCTTTTTCGAAAATAAAAGGAGTAATTTCGCAGCGAAAAATTCAAACAACGCTAACACGTCTTTCTTTTACTTGGTTCGGAGTCTAGATCAACTCCTACTCTAAGGCCCACGGTCCTTGACCGTTTACGTTGGGCAATTTTATATTTCGCAAAAACAATTACAGATTTGAAGTACACAAATATAGAATTTTAATATAAACATGTAAATTAAGTATACCGACGACCGGAGAAAGATTCGAAGATCGGAGCCGCGGGTCGTCGTTGGTGCTTGAGACTTGAGCACGGAGTGTTTGGAGCAGAGCGCTTGAACGTTTTCGTTGGAAGTAGTGGTGTATAGAAGCAAGGAGGTGAACCCCTTTACATACAGGCTTCTTGGGTGCCTGTGTTGAAGGGGGCGCCTGACACGTGGCCTCTCTGCGCGAATCCTCATCCGCAGACTTGGCCAGCGCTTATCCCTTCAACTGGGGCGCCTGGGAAGACTGGGGCACTTGTATGATCACGGGTGCCTCTTTGCTGATGTGGAGGCTTTGCTTTGAGACTACTAGAAAAAGGCCCTTCATGGGTGCCTGTCACCATATAGGTGCTTGACTCCATTCAGGCGCCTAGGAAGCAGTGAACTTCAGCCTTTGTTCCTACAACCAGGGTTAGTTCCAAAACATAAACAATATATAAGTTAAGTCCAGAAAACAACCTTAGCTGTCTTGGTTCTAACTTTGGGCTTCCAAAATGGAACCCTAGGTCGAATCGATGCCTAATGTTCCCTCTTATGGGGAACACGTCCTCGCCTACTCCTCTCAGGAGAATTTATCATTTTGCCAACCGGCTCCTCCGGTTGGACTTTTGCCCAATCTTCCAGATCAGGTCTTCGTGCCCAGTCTGCAACCAGGACTTATTGCCCAACGCTCGGTCAGGTCTTCGATGCCCATCCCTCGGCTAGGACTTATTGCCCAATTCCTTGAATCAGGACTTCGTGTCTAGTCCATGACGAGGTCTTATTGCCCAACCTTTGGTCAGGACTTAGGTGTCAACCCTCGGCCAGGACTTATTGGTCAATTCCTTAAATCAGGACTTCGTGCCTAGTTTACCTAGGACTTTTCCTGCGCACTTAACCAACTTCATTAGATCATGAGATAACCTTAACTTATGAACCCTTTGCATTATCAAAACTCAGGTTCGATCTTGGTGCTTCCGACACCAACAACCTGCACACTCACATACACATATTAAATCAACATGAAACCCTAACTTAATCATATTGACACACACATTAAAATCCATGATCCACTCGATCACACTTGGGTTGATTGCATCAATAATCTCCCCCCTTTTGATGTATGGCAATATGTTTAAGTTAGGTACAACAATAACAATTGAAAATTAAAGGCATAGAAAATTAAGAAGCATAAACATGCATCCTTCCCCTTAACCTATGCCTCCACACATAATTTTCAATTTTTTACATAAACATAAGTTATGTTAAAAACTAACTTGAACCTCTCAATTCTCCCACTTTGACACCATCAAGAGGATTGCTCCAAGCAATATTAACCCCTAGTATCAATTTGGGACAAGTTTTTAGTTCTGAAAACCCCTGAAATCAAAACTCATACGCACTAGTCGACTGCGTCAGTTACCAGTCAACTGGTGCCTTCAATCTGCAAACCCACAGAGAGTTCAGTCGACTGATGGAGGATTAGTCGACTGATGCATATAAAATCCTTGTTCCTGGACTGAACTGTACCAGTTGACTGCCCTTTGCATCATTTGACCGGTACTCTATATTTTCAATATTTCTGACCCAGTTTCAGAAATGCATAACTAATTCCATAATTCTCCAAAAATTTTTAAATTTTGTGGAGAGATTTGTGACACCCATGTCTACTTGAGAAAAATACGTTTAAACATGAATCTATCACCAATTCCAAGATTGACACAAAACTCAACACTATCCAAATGGTTTAATTTTAACCTTGACCTAAAGTCCTAGTTTTGGTTTCCTCTTGATGTTTCTGCCCATACAAATCCTCAATGTATCCTTAGCATTGATTTATATGACATCTACACATCCAAAACCAATTTTCATGTAATACGATTCCAATGTCATATTTTTAAGCATGAACCTTACCCTTGATGTGCCAAGTTCCTAGGATTAAGACTCAAATTCGTCTCTAAATCCTTTGGCACATTCCACAGTCCATCTAGTCTTCCTGGGGAAATCCTCCTGAGATCCATTAACCATGGGTCCCAACTTGACTCCTAGAGCTTCCCTTTGAGCTCTTAGTCTTAGTCACCTCCCTAGGTGACTTATCTATAATTGTCAGGCCACACCGGTGTACCTCCGGTACTTCTTGACCTACAACCCTAACCTTCTTAACTTTGGACACCTTGTCCTTGATTAAGTTCTTCTTCTTCCCTTTAAAAGACATTCGCTTGCCATTTTTGGACTTCCCCTTGCTATAGTCATATGACATCCTTGCATATGACTTTTCCATAGCATTGACTCTCATATATCGATATCCTAGACCCGATCTATCATTGTCAAGGATTTGACTACCCAACACCATGCCTAAACCCTTAGATCCAATAGTGACTCTATCTAGGATTTTTTCTAATTTATCAAGCTTTGCTCTCAAAGCTTGATTTTCCCTCTCTAGGTTCTTAACCTTAGCATCAACATGTCCACCTTGAATATTTCTAGATCTACCCGTTTGTCTAGGCATGTGTCTCCCCTTCTTTGGATTAATGCCTTGGTCCATAGGTCTAAAGATTCTAGGTCTATCATGATATATGTATTCCCTAGGATTTTGATATACAATATTAACCATATTTTTATCATGATATCTAAAACCAAAATTATGCATAGATAAACAATTTTCATTATTTCTACCACACATAGAGGAATTTGAAACATGCTTAAAGATAGAGATTACCTCCCTTACCCTTATAGCTCCCCCTTGATGTAAGCTTTTCTCATTCTCCTTCTTCTCCCACTTCCTCCAATGCTCTAATTTCTTGAGTTCTCCTTTACTTCTGCATTTGGTGTGGTAGTGCCCTAGCTCACCACACGTAAAAAACCTAATATGTTTCTTCTCCTACTTTTCCCTACAACCCATGTTAGATTTTAAATAAATTGACTTGGGTTTATAGTTTATTTCCTTTTTACCTAATGGACACTTGCCCTTGTAATGCCCCTTCTTGTTGCACCCAAAGCAAATAATGTGATCTTTTGACTTTGCTTTGCTGGAGGTGGATGCTTCTTCTTGCTCTGGTATCGAGGATGGTTTCTCCTCCCCCTCGATCCTTGAAGTGGAGACCTTTTCTTCTTCCTTTGATGAAGTAGATGGGTTTTCAAATTCTTGTGCCACTTCACTTGAGGATATGAATGAATCTTTTTCTTCTTTCTCCTCGTCATCGGATGTTAAGCTTCTTTTCTCATCCGATTGGTCCTTCTCCTCTTCTTGGACCATTAAGCCCATCTCATTGGCCTCTTCTTCTTCCTCTACTCGTGTAGGATTTTCATGAAGCGCTATCATCATGCTCCATAGTTCATGTGCATTTTTGTACTCACCTACATGGCTAATCACATCATTAGGCAAAACATTAAGTAGAATTGACATTACCTTATCATTTGCCTTTGATTACGTTTGTTGCTCCTTATTCCAATATCGTGGTAGAAGCTTTTTCCCGTGTTTATCTTTTGGAACTTCGAATGGCTCTTCTTTCGTGATAATGAAATTCCAATCCATGCCGAGCCATGTCTTTATCCATATCCTCCAATACTCGAAACTCTCGCGGTCGTAGGGAGGTGGAACATTGATATCGTCCTCTAATCTTTTTTCAATCGCCATTTCCTCTAGCTTTTTGCTCTCTCGGCGGTTAGTTCGTAGACGAGTGAACCTTGCTCTGATACCACTTGTTGGGACCTTGAAGTACGACTAGAGGGGGGTGAATAGCCAATAACCCACTTCAATCGCGGTTCTCTTCCTACACGTTGTTAGTGCGCAAGAGGAATAACAAATAACTAAAACTAACAACTAGGAGAGACAAACCGATTTATATAGTTCGGAGATAAAACTCCTACTCCATGGCTGTCTGTAAGGTGGACAATCCCGATCCGTCGGTGGATGA
The DNA here is from genome assembly GCA_024364735.1 of Boesenbergia rotunda. Taxonomy (NCBI): domain Eukaryota; kingdom Viridiplantae; phylum Streptophyta; class Magnoliopsida; order Zingiberales; family Zingiberaceae; genus Boesenbergia; species Boesenbergia rotunda. The sequence continues at coordinate 3,888 of JAGFNQ010001161.1, read as the reverse complement.
GTCTCGGAAGACCTCCGGCTAGCTCTTGTCACTCCTTGTGGGTGGAGAAAGCTCGCCACAATCTTTTGACAACTTCTGAACACTTATAGGCTACTAACAGGCTTTACCCAAGCTTGTTTCGCCAAAGAAACTTAGCAAAAAACGAGCTCTCTTAAATAGTAGTGCTCGATACTGTTCTGACCGTTACCAGTCGACTGGTGCTAACACCAGTAGACTGGTCCTCACGAATTTGAATGTCATAGCCTGACGATTCAAATTCTGGTGGACACCAGTCGACTAATCATAGGATCAGTCGACTGATCTTTCTATTCTCATCATCAGTCGACTGATCAAGCACCAGTCGACTGCTCTACCCTTAAACCTAGGGTTTCTCTTCTCGAGTACACATTTCTCAGCACTAGAATCCTCACAACTCAGCTGACCCTTCATCCAGCAGTCTCGGCCTGTTGCCTTCAAACCTTCTTCAACTTTGGCTCTCGTCCCTCGATGCATGAAAGCCCACGGCACATCTCCCCATGCCATCCTTCGTGTATGCCTTGAAGTGTGCTTCCCTTGGCTCATCGTTTCTGCTTTGTCCATGGTCCCTCGGATTCATGCAAGCCCACGGCTCGTCTCCCCATGCCATCCTTCACCGGACCCGGAGACATCCAACTAAGTCTATGTGTATCCTGCAAACCTGCACACTCACATACACATATTAGATAAACATGAAATCCTAACTTAATCATATTGACACACACATCAAAACCCATGATCCACTCGATCACACTTGGGTCGATTGCACCAACAAAGATTTGTTAGTAGAAAAATGTTTAAATGCTTTCCTCATTTTTCTTACCATGTAGGCTTCTGCATCACTATCCATGGATGCACTTGATTCCTCCGAGTCAGATGAGGAAGCCTTTTTCTTTTTATCTTTTCTCTTGTTTGCCACTGTTGTGATCGATGGCATGGCTAGAGGGGAGGGGTGAATAGGTCGGTCACCCCAATTCGTAATTCTCCCTATAATGTTAGCACAAGCGGAAACTTAACAATTAAAACAAACAATGCTAACACGTTATCGGTTTACGTGGTTCGGAGATTTCTTGCTCCTACTCCATGGCGTGTCCTTGAGGTGGACGAACCCTTCATCCTTCGGTGGATCACGCCCCAGTAATCTCCGGCTAAGCCTTTCTCCTTCTCGGTGGAGAACAACCTCTCACAATCCTTCTTCCTCCTTACAAGATGGAGCTAGGGTTTGGGGAGGAAGATGAGCACTTGGAGCTTGAGCACTTAAACACCAGAGAGAAGATCATACAATGAAGAGCTAACCTTCTCCAAGTCTCAAGCTCCCACTTAAATAGTGGAGAGAGCTGTTAAACAAACAACCCAGCCCCGACATCAGTCGATTGCTCCCAGGGCCAATCGACTGATCCCTAGACAACGACTCTATTTTAAAGCAGACTAGTCGACTGATCTTTCTGTGAATTTCCACTCTGCGCTAGCAGTCGACTGCCCAGCTTACAAACTCACTCAACCTCACTCCGAAGTTCATCCTTTGCGTATACCTTGAGGAGCACTTCCTTAGCTTGCCCCTTGAAGTTCTCTTCCTTCGACTCTCGTCCCTCGGATGCACACACAAGCCCGCGACTTGCCTCCATGTCATCCTTCTCGTATGCCTTTGAAATCTACTTCCTCGGCTTGCCCTTGAAGTCCTCTTCCTTGGCTCTCGTCCCTCGGATGTTTCACTCCGTTACTCCATGTGTGATCCACAAAGTCCTGCACGACTTAAACACAATTATCAAATCAACATGAAAACCTAACTTAATCATATTGACACACATCAAAATCCATGATCTACCCGATCAACCTTGGGTCGATTCCACCAATAATCTCTCCCTTTTTGATGTGTGACAATATGTTAAAGTTAGGTATAAGGATAACAATTGAAAATTAAAAGTATAGCAAATTAAGAAGCATAAACATGCATCCTCCCCCTTAACCTATGCCTTAACACATAATTTTCAATTTTAGCATAATCATAAAGAATTAAGTTAAAACCTAACTTAATCCTTTCAATTCTCCTCCTTTGACACCATAAAAAAGATTGCTCCAAGCAATATTACCCGTTGGTATCAATTTGGGACAAGCTTTACATTCTGAAAATACCCAGAAATCAGAAATTACAAGTGCTAGTTGACTGAGTCAGTTACCAGTCGACTGGTGGATTTGAATTGTCAATCCATAAAAAGTTCAGTCGACTGCCCCCTGGTCCAGTCGGCTGATACATATTAGTCTGAAAGATTTCAACCTTTGAGCCAAAATTCAGAAATGCATAAAAAATTCCACAAAATTCAAAAAATTATAAAATTTTGTAAACATATTTCTTATGATGTTTTCTAATAGAGAAAAATATATTTTCATGAAAAATCCAAATATGTTTGACTTTTTGACCAAAGCTCAAATTCTTTGAAAACAACCAACTTTGTATCAAAACTAAGTCTTAGTTTTGAAACATTGTGTTTTGAAAACCTATGTCATAGCAACTAAAACACAGAAATATTTTCAAATCATTTGAAATGTCCAACTATGATCTATGGGCAAGATGTCCATTAATTAAACATTTATTTTCTTCATAGTTGGTCTATTATCACTAATATGATACATCCAATAACTTATCAAAATGCCACAAGTATAAGTGAGTTATTTGTATCATCCTAACATCTCATATGCATAAGTGCAATCATAAATAAAAACAATATGAGATGTATTAAAGGTACATCCTATTTAGCCCATTTTATCAAAAATTTTTACTTGGGCTAAAATACTCCCCTTTAATGTCTCAAGTCAACCAAATTTCAAAAATTTGAAACTTTAATCAACATGGTTGACTTAACCTAAATCCTCTAATCCTTGAGGATTGACTTTGGTACCCAATAGAAATATTTTCTAATTGGGTTGACTAAGTACTCTTTAGGGATCCATTTCTTACTTAGGGTCTTGTTCTTTGCTTGTCCTCTAGCAAGTAAGGAATGATAAGTCTTTCCATTGCTAGATTTTCCAAACCCTAACCCTTCATTCTTGAATCTTGCTCTTTGGCTCTCTTTATCATATCTAGTGTTTTTGAGCCAATTTCAAAGTTCCTAAGGGCTTTGGTAAGACTATCTACCTTTTTCCTTAATTCCTTATTTTGTTTTCTTCTAAAGATGAATCACTTGAACTAGAAGAAGAAGCATGCACATCATCCTTAAGTTTCATGAATTCTAATTTTCATTTAATATACAAATTTTATTTTTCAAATCCTTAATCTTCTTTCTAGCTTTAAACAAATCATCATTAGTGCTAGAAATTATTTTTACAAGAGTAGAAGTGGGTAAATTGTATACCTCACTTACCGAGACGTCTGATTCCGAAGTTGAGCCTCCCCCTTCACTTAAGCTTCCTTCATCTTCACTAAATTCTTCTCTTCGTCAAATTCAGATGATGTTGAGGCAATGTCTTCAATTCCCATTAGTGCGAAATGGGATACATGATGTTCCTCCTCCTCAGATGAGGATGAATCATCCCATGTGGCCTTCAAGTTTTGCACCTTCTTTCCCTTCTCTTTTGATTTCTTCTTTTCTTCTTTCTTCTTTTCTTCCTTCTTCTTCAAGAGGGGTCACTCATCTCTCATGTGTCCTTCTCCTTGGAAATTGTAGCAAATTATCTTCCTTGTTCTATTTTTGCTCCTTGAGCTTTTCCTACCATGAGATTTGTTAGTAGAAAAATATTTAAACACTTTTCTCATTTTCCTTACCATGTAGGCTTCCGCATCACTATCCATGGTTGCACTTGACTCCTCCGAATCGGATGAGGAAGCCTTCTTCTTTTTACCTTTTCCCTTATTTGCTACAAGGGCTATACTTTTTT
>JAGFNQ010001160.1:519901-541324 GCA_024364735.1 Boesenbergia rotunda | reverse complement strand
GATGGCTAGAGAGGGGGGGTGAATATAGCCAATCACTTCCTCTTGGAGGAGTTATCAAATTTCTGCACTTGAAGTTATTAATAGCACAGCGGAAGTATGAAAACAAAACTTGCAGAAACTTAAACCAAAACCTAACTAGCAAGATTAGCAAGATCGCTAACAAGGAGATTTTACAAGGTTCGGGGATAACTTGCCCCTACTCCTTGGCGTGCCCTTAAGGTGGGTGATCCCTTGATCGTCGGCAGATCAAGCCCCGGTAATCACCGGATATGAAGCAATCTCCTTCTCGGTGGAGAAACCTCTCCACAGTGTGTTTCAAATAAGGATATAGTTTAAGCACAAAGAAACAACAAGAAGGATCTTACTCAAACACTTAGCAAGGACAAAAACACAGCAAGCTTCCCTGAGCTCCACCCAGTGGCGATCTCACGCAAGAACCCTTCTCCGTGTCTTCCCACTGTCGGACTCCAAGCCTCTTGTCTTCTCCTTCAAGTGCTCAAGTATGATGTTTGCTTCTCAATAGCTTGCTCAGAATGATTGAAGAACTCAAGAACAGCAAGCTTGTAATGCTGGAACTCAGAAGCACAAAAACGGAAGAACTTGTGAACTCAACTTCTCTCGTTCCTTTTTGTTTCTCCGCCAAGCGACAGATGATCTCATCTCCAGCAGCCTACAGCTGCCTCACTGCCAACGCGCTAGCTACACTGAACCCTAACTGAACTTCCTGAGCTCCCTCAGCCAAGCCTCAGTCAGCAGCTTCAGTCCTGCATCCAGCCGTTGCAACCTGTGTGGAGAAAGGGACAAACCTGCTCCAAGGAAAGCTCTCTTTGACTTCTCCTTGAGTGTTTGAATCCTCCCCTGTCACCTGAAACTCAATCAGAGTATTAGAGCAGCAAATCAAACAGCATATCAAATATCAGAGAAAAGTGACAGCGAATCGGTTGTGTTCAGACGCGATCAGAGCGTCTGACAGTGCAATTTGAATTAAAGTGATCGGTCACCTGACCGATCAGAGAGCCTCCTGATCGGTCACCAGATCGATCAGGCTGGTTCAAGACCGATCAGGCTCCGTCCTGATCGGTCCCCAACGCTCAATCAGAAATCGCGATTTCTTTGAGATTCTCCTGGACCGATCACCAGACCGATCCCAGGTCGTGGATCGTTCACCAGACCGATCCACCCTTATATTGGGCGATTTCTGAGTTTCGCAGGCTAAGCCTTCTGATCGGTCACCGGACCGATCAGGAAGCATCCTGATCGGTCACCAGACCGATCAGAACCTGACCGGACCGATCAGGCTCCGTCCTGATCGATCATAGAGAGGTGCCTGCGACACTTGATCGTTCTCCGGAACGATCTGCACAGTGATCCTGATCGGTCACCAGACCGATCAGGAGCAGTTCAGCAAGGGAACTCAACTTCACTGCTTGCTCCCTGATCGGTCACCAGACCGATCAGGAGCCAGTCAATGGGTGAAACGCATACTCCCTGATCGGTCACCAGATCGATCAGGAGCAACACAGTAGGTTTCCAACCTCACTGTGTGCTCCCTGATCGGTCACCCGACCGATCAGTCATCGCTGGATCGGTCACCAGACTGATCCACGAAGGAGCAGCGTGCCAGAATCCCTGATCGATCACCAGACCGATCCAGGGACTCAAACTCAGCCCTCCAAGCTAAGTTTCCATCCACCTTAGCCCTCCAAGCTAAGGATTTTCCATCTAACTCTCCAAGTTGGGAATTTGCACCTAACCCTCCAAGTTAGGACTTTTCACCTAGCCCTCCAAGCTAGGACTTTTCACCTAGCCCTCCAAGCTAGGACTTTTCACCCAACCCTTCCGAGTTAGAACATCATCCAACCTAGCCCTCCAAGCTAGGCACCTGACCCTCCAAGCCAGGACTTTTTCACCTAATTCTCCAGGATGGGAATTTGCACCTAACCCTCCAAGTTAGGACTTTTCACCTAGCCCTCCAAGCTAGGACTTTTCACCCAACCTTTCCGAATTAAGACTTTTCCAACACCTAGCCCTCCAAGCTAGGACTTTTCCAAACACCTAGCCTCCCAGACTAGGATTTTCAACACCTAACCCTCCAGGTTAGGATTTTCCATCACCTAGCCCTCCAGACTAGGATTTTCCATACCATGTCTGATCCCCGATCAGGACTTAATCATAATCAACATGATCAACCTAAACTAAAATCGTTGTCAACACCAAAACAACAATCAGGGCCAGACTGCATCAACACTTGCAGCCCCGATAATGTTGGCAGCGGCCTTAGCAGAAGGCTTCGGCCTGGACGACGCCGAGCCGGAGGCTCGGGTTGCCTCATAGCTGCAAGAGGGGGAGGGAGCCCCGACTGGGGCTACATTAGTGGACGCGACTCCAGCAGTCCCAGAGCAAACCCCTGCAGGCCCTGGTCCAGAGACGGAGTCGCCAGCGGCAGCCGCGCAACCTGCTTCCTCAAGGCATCGACGGGTTGCTTCCCCAACTGGGGACTCGACTGTATTGATGCAGTCTGACCCTGATTGTTATTTTGGTGTTGACATCGATTTTAGTTTAGGTTGATAATTATGATTATGATTAAGTCCTAATCGGGGATTAGGCATGGAGTAATTGGAAAATCCTAGCTTGGAGGGCTAGGTGTTGAAAAGTCCTAATTCGGAAGGGTTGGGTGAAAAGTCCTAGCTTGGAGGGCTAGGTGAAAAGTCCTAACTTGGAGGGTTAGGTGAAAAGTCCCAACTTGGAGGGTTAGGCGAAAAAGTCCTGGCTTGGAGGGTCAGGTCCTAGCCTGGAGGGCTAGGTTGGAGGAAATCCCGGTGAGTGAAGCCGGGTGATGGAAATCTCGGTGAGTGAAGCCGGGTCCTGGTGAGTGAAGCCAGGTGATGGAAATCCCGGTGAGTAAAGCCGGGTCCTGGTGAGTGAAGCCAGGTGATGGAAATCCCGGTGAGTGAAGCCAGGTCCTGGTGAGTGAAGTCAGGTGATGGAAATCCTGGTGAGTGAAGCCGGGTCCTGGTGAGTGAAGCCAGGTGATGGAAATCCTGGTGTGTGAAGCCGGGACCTGGTGAGTGAAGCCAGGTGGTTGAAGTCCTAGTGAGTGAAGCTGGGCATGACACGAGTCAGAGAAGGGCTGGAGGCTTGCTCTCGTGACTTAGAGTGCAATTGGAGCCCCTGGATCAGTCTGGTGATCGATCAGGGAGATTGGCACGGTTCTCCTTCGTGGATCGGTCTGTTGACCGATCCAGCTATGACTGATCGGTCTGGTGACCGATCAGGGAGCATGTGTTTCACCCACTGCACAGCTCCTGATCGGTCTGGTGACCGATCAGGGAGCCCACAGTGAGTTGAGTTCCCTTGCTGATCTGCTCCTGATCGGTCTGGTGACCGATCAGGGATACTGTTCAGATCGGTCTAGTGAACGATCATTTGTCGCAAGGTTCTCACTATAACCGATCAGGATGACTCCTGATCGGTCAGGAAGTAGCCTGATTGGTCTGGTGACCGATCAGGCAGGAGCTTGATTGGTCTGGGGACCAATCAGGAGTGTGCAGAAGACTGCTGGATCGGTCTGGTGACCGATCAGGCTCCTTCCTGATCGGTCTGGTGACCGATCAGGAGCAGAACTTTAATTCAAATAAGCTGTCAGAAGCTCTGATCGTGTCTGTTTTCACTGCTGATTCTCTGCTGCTTGCTGATTTCTTTTTGATATGCATTGCTAAGCCTCTGTTGGAGTGTGCAGGTGATAGCAGGTGATTCAAACACTCAAGGAGGGTCAATAGGAGGCTTTCCTTGGAGCAGGTTTGTTTGTTTCTCCTTCTCAGGTTTCAACGGCAACTGGGGCAGCTGGCGACTGACGGAGACTCAGCTGGAGAGGAGGTCTTCAGTGGACTGAGTGCTCAGGGAGTCCAGGAGGTTCAGGCTGTGCTCAGAGGATGCTGGTGGAGCTTGGGATGAAGCAGAAGCTTAAGACAAAGTGGATACAGAGGAGCGACGTGAGACAGACAGAAAAACGAGTGAAGTTTTTGCTGTGGGCAGTGCTTGTGCTCTTTGTGACTTTGTGTTTGAGCTTTGTTGTTACATCTTTGTGAGCTTGTCTTCTCGAGTGTTTCCGTGCTTAACTTGTATCTTCTTGAGATCACTTGTGGAGAGGTTTCTCCACCGAGAAGGAGGCTGCTACTATCCGGAGTTCACCGGGGCTTGATCTGCCGACGATTAAGGGATCGCCCACCTCATGGGCACGCCAAGGAGTAGGGGCAAGTTATCCCCGAACCTTGTATATCGAGGTGTTAGCGTCGGTTTGTTTTCCCTTTGTGTTTTGCTTGTTGTTCTTTATTTCTGCTTCTGTGTTTTTGTTTCCGCTGATACTAATCTGATCACGCAGAAGTATCAAAGAGCAAGAAATTGTGTCTGGCTATATTCACCCCCCCCCCTCTCTAGCCATCCGGGTTCCAACAAGTGGTATCAGAGCTTGGGGCTCTGTACAAGCGGCTTAACATCCGAGAGTTATCGACAAGATGGCTGAAAGAGAAGGAATGAGCACAAACCGACCTCCACTCTTCGACGGCACAGATTTTCAGTATTGGAAATCGAAGATGAAGTTTTATTTTAAGACAAACATGAGCATATGGTTCTCGGTTAAAGAAGGTTTCATCCCTCCAAGAGATGTTGAAGGAAAAGATCTTGATTTCTCAAGTTGGTCGGCTGAGCAAATAAGAAGGAGTGAAGCAAATGCCAAAGCGGTGGTCACTTTGCAATGCGGGTTGACTAAGGAGGAGTTGATCAAGGTGGGTCCTTTTACAAGTGCTAAAGATCTTTGGAACAAAATCTTTGAGCTCCATGAGGGAACTCAAGACACCCGGAGAGCCAAGAAGGATTTGCTTCACAACCAACTCCAAAACCTCATCATGGGAGAAAATGAAAAAGTAAGTGAACTCCATGGACGGTTTAAAGAAGTGTTGAATGGTCTCCACTCCATAAATGAAAAGGTAGAAAATAGAGACCTAGTGAGGTATGTACTCAAAGCCTTCCCTAGGAATACTTTGTGGTCATCCATGGTGGATGCCTACAAGGTTTCCAAGGATCTTTCTTTTGTAAAAATAGATGATCTATTTTGTGAGATGGAATTACATGAGATCTCTAACCAAAGTCCCAAAGAGAAAGGGATTGCTCTAGTAGCGGGTAACAACAAGAAGAAGAAGAAGGGGAAGAAGAAGGAGAAGGAAGTCTCTTCGTCTTCATCCTTATCCGAGTCCGAGGAGGAGGGCAGCTGGTCTTCTTCCTCCGAGGTGGCCAACTTTGTTAGAAGGATGATGAGGAAGAGCTGGCGCCTCAAGGGTAAAGGTAACCCTAGTGAAGTTAAGATTGATAAATCTAACATTACTTGTTATGAGTGTAGCAAGAAAGGACATTACAAGGATGAATATCCAAAGTTAAAGAAGAAGAAGGATAAATCAAAGAAGAAAAAGAAGGCCTTGAGGGCCACATGGGATGAATCGTCCTCTAGTTCATCCAAAGAAGAGAAGGAGGAGAAGTACACTCATCACCGTGCCCTCATGGCCATAGAGGATTCAAATGAAGAGGAGAGTGGAGACGAATCAAGCTCCTCAACCGCGCCTTCATCATCTTCGGATGATGAAGAGGTAATCTCTCCTGAGCTAGATAAGTGCTATAGAACCATTGCATGTCTATCTAGGTTGCTTAAAAAATCCAAGAACAAAGTTAAATTGTTGAAATTGGAAGTAGAAGAATTGAAATCCTCTAGGGTGGAGGATGTTAATGATTTTCATGATGACTCGCATGTTAAGACCCTTGAGAATGACAATAAGGACTTAAAGAGCAAAGTTGAAAATCTCAAGAATGTTCTTGAGAAATTCTCATCTATCTCCAAAACCTTAGATATGGTATTAAATTCCCAAAGAGCGGTTTACAACAAGGTCGATATAGGTTACCGACCTAAGGAACCAACCTTTGTATCATTAATGTCAAGAACCCAATTTAGACCATCAAATGATTCTAGGGTTCAAAAAGTCAAAAAGAAAATGACTAAGGCATGGGTGCCTAAGTCCCTCATTGTTGATGCTTTAGGTCCCAAAATTTGGGTACCTAAAACCTCCATATTTAGAATTGTATAGTTTTGATTGAGGGGGAGCATCTATCAACATGGGTGATTGATATTTGGTGCTCCAAACCCATGACCAACAAAAAATTGCCATTCACATTAAGTGCTTTGATCTTCATTGTCTTAGCTCTTATAGCAATATGATCTCTTGGCTAGTGACTTATGAAATCTCATTTGGGCAATAAGGAAACTTTTCATGCAATGAATGATAGTATATCCATGCTTCAAAATAAATCTACAAGTTTTGAAAAAAATTGTATATATTGCATGAATGGTTTAGATTGACACATAACTTGCTTATACCATGGATTGCTCAAGTTGATCAGTTTTATTATTGAATTTTATGGTTCAAGCTTAAGAGGTTGTGTTTGATGAACATATGCCATGATTTTCTTGTATATGTTATACAACATGAATGCATGCTAAAGAACAAGGATTAACACATAGTTTATGACGTTTCAAAATTCAACACTCGAGTTACATGATTTGCTATAAAATCTGATTATCAAGATAGATAGGATTATCAAAATTGTTTGGAATGAACATGATCATGCTTAGAGCATAATTGAACATTCATTGAAATTGATACAAATCTGCTTTTGATTTTTCATAAAGATACTTGAATCTTGATGGGAATTAGGATTATGGAATTGATACAAATTTGATTTCAATTAGTTGAAACAAACATGTTATAAACATACCTTAAACTGATCAGAATTTAGAAATTGATCATAAAATGATACAAATTTAATACAAGCATGTTTTTGAAAGGTTTATCATACTTTTGTTTGTATCATGAAATCTGATCATACCTTGATATTAATGTAGGCATATTTTAAAATTTAATCATATGTTGATTACTTTCAAATTTACCATGTTTTCTGGAATCATGCTTTGAACTTTGTATTTATGAGTTTTACTCTCAAGATATATTGGAGATGTTGCATGATTTGATAATATACATGATAGTTAAAGAGATGCAAATCATATTGTTTTCTTTGGTTAAAGAAACATGAATGTTGTTTAATGGAACACTGTTAGGAATTAAAACTAATTGGATTAGGGGTAGGAATGGTTAAGAGGTGAAACAAGTTTCTGAACTTTCATTTCTATAATCTGATCGGAACAAACAAGTTTTAGAAACAAACACTCTGTATCAGACCTGATCGGTCCACCGACCGATCAAGACTCACCCTGATCGGTCTGGTGACCGATCAGTTGCCCTTCTGATCGGTCCGGTGACCGATCAGACCAACACTGATCAGAGGTATCAGACTACTCCTCAGTCCGATCCCATTTCATCATGTTGTATCAGATTACCTAATCATACTGATACACACAAATCTGATACAAACCAAGTACAACTGTAACATACTTGATCCTCCATTGCTACAAACCTGGTACTAAGTGAGTACAAGTTTGTTCAAGTGTTCAAAGAAGGGTAGGAATTTTTAAGACCCTTGATTCTCAGAAATTTTTCTAAAACATCAAGTATTAAAATGCTAATTTGATACAAGCCTATGTTAGAATGTTCAAATTCATAAGAAAGGGTTTGTTGAGTCATGACTCTTGTTCTTATTTCGGATATTTTTTTGAAATGACGAATTTCAATAGAGTCTACACCCCTATTGTGAAATGCAAATTGTTAATGCAGTCTGATCAGGAATGTATCAAAGTTTCAGGAATTTTTCTGAAATTTGATCGCTCCCCAGACTAATAAGAAATATTTCTGTATCAAGTAATCAATGAACCTGATTGGTCACGGAGACCACTCAGGATTATGTGTCGGATACAGATGCATTCCTTATTTGTCATATGAAACATATACATGTTTGACCATGATATACTTCTGTATATGTTTTTATGTGAAATTCACACTTTTTGGCGTATGATGCATATACATTGTTGTCATGATACATTTATGGTATATGCCCCTCATATGGAATTCAAAAATTGTCCTTTGTTTATTTTGGGGTTGGGGAGAGACCCTTGGTTGAGGGGGAGTATGATTAAACTTAACAGCCCCTCTAGACCCTTTTCGGTGTTCGACAAAGGGGGAGAGTGTGGTTGGTTAAGTTTAGGATGATCATGTTGTAGGGGAAGGATCCTGATTCCCCTATGATTCTGAATCTGAGAAAATTGATTGAGAATCCCTAAACTTAAAATCGGATTGTCAAACAACAAAAAGGGGGAGATTATTGATGCAGTCTGACCCTGATTGTTATTTTGGTGTTGACATCGATTTTAGTTTAGGTTGATAATTATGATTATGATTAAGTCCTAATCGGGGATTAGGCACGAAGTAATTGGAAAATCTTAGCTTGGAGGGCTAGGTGTTGAAAAGTCCTAATTCGGAAGGGTTGGGTGAAAAGTCCTAGCTTGGAGGGCTAGGTGAAAAGTCCTAACTTGGAGGGTTAGGTGAAAAGTCCCAACTTGGAGGGTTAGGCGAAAAAGTCCTGGCTTGGAGGGTCAGGTCCTAGGCTGGAGGGCTAGGTTGGAGGAAATCCCGGTGAGTGAAGCCGGGTCCTGGTGAGTGAAGCCAGGTGATGGAAATCCCGGTGAGTGAAGCCGGGTGATGGAAATCCCGGTGAGTGAAGCCGGGTCCTGGTGAGTGAAGCCGGGTCCTGGTGAGTGAAGCCAGGTGATGGAAATCCCGGTGAGTGAAGCCGAGTCCTGGTGAGTGAAGTCAGGTGATGGAAATCCTAGTGAGTGAAGCCGGGTCCTGGTGAGTGAAGCCAGGTGATGGAAATCCCGGTGTGTGAAGCCGGGTCATGGTGAGTGAAGCCAGGTGGTTGAAGTCCTAGTGAGTGAAGCTGGGCATGACACGAGTCAGAGAAGGGCTGGAGGCTTGTTCTCGTGACTTAGAGTGCAATTGGAGCCCCTGGATCGGTCTGGTGACCGATCAAGGAGATTGGCACGGTTCTCCTTCATGGATCGGTCTGGTGACAGATCCAGCGATGACTGATCGGTCTGGTGACCGATCAGGGAGCATGTGTTTCACCCACTGCACAGCTCCTGATCGGTCTGGTGACCGATCAAGGAGCCCACAGTGAGTTGAGTTCCCTTGCTGATCTGCTCCTGATCGGTCTGGTGACCGATCAGGGATACTGTTCAGATCGGTCTAGTGAACGATCATTTGTCGCAAGGTTCTCACTATAACCGATCAGGATGACTCCTGATCGGTCAGGAAGCAGCCTGATTGGTTTGGTGACCGATCAGGCAGGAGCCTGATTGGTCTGGGGACCAATCAGGAGTGTGCAGAAGACTGCTGGATCGGTCTGGTGACCGATCAGGCTCCTTCCTGATCGGTCTGGTGACCGATCAGGAGCAGAACTTTAATTCAAATAAGCTGTCAGAAGCTCTGATCATGTCTGTTTTCACTGCCGATTCTCTGCTACTTGCTGATTTCTTTTTGATATGCATTGCTAAGCCTCTGTTGGAGTGTGCAGGTGATAGCAGGTGATTCAAACACTCAAGGAGGGTCAATAGGAGGCTTTCCTTGGAGCAGGTTTGTTTGTTTCTCCTTCTCAGGTTTCAACGGCAACTGGGGCAGCTGGCGACTGACGGAGACTCAGCTGGAGAGGAGGTCTTCAGTGGACTGAGTGCTCAGGGAGGTCAGGAGGTTCAGGCTGTGCTCAGAGGATGCTGGTGGAGCTTGGGATGAAGCAGAAGCTTAAGACAAAGTGGATACAGAGGAGCGACGTGAGACAGACAGAAAAACGAGTGAAGTTTTTGCTGTGGGTAGTGCTTGTGCTCTCTGTGACTTTGTGTTTGAGCTTTGTTGTTACATCTTTGTGAGCTTGTCTTCTCGAGTATTTCCGTGCTTAACTTGTATCTTCTTGAGATCACTTGTGGAGAGGTTTCTCCACCGAGAAGGAGGCTGCTACTATCCGGAGTTCACCAGGGCTTGATCTGCCGACGATTAAGGGATCGCCCACCTCACGGGCACGCCAAGGAGTTGGGGCAAGTTATCCCCGAACCTTGTATATCAATGTGTTAGCGTCGGTTTATTTTCCCTTTCTGTTTTGCTTGTTGTTATTTATTTCTACTTCTGTGTTTTTGTTTCCGCTGCTACTAATCTTATCACGCAGAAGTATCAAAGAGCAAGGAATTGTGTCTGGCTATATTCACCCCCCCTCTCTAGCCATCCGGGTTCCAACAGACTGGACCCTCTTTCAGCAAACGCCTGAAGAAGAAGAAGAAGAAGAGGGTGGTCCCCAACTCGAGAGCCCCCCAACCGACCTCCACTCTGGTCCCTGCCACCGCCGCCTTGGTCTCCTCCAGCACACCCGACCTCCCACTACTAGAGGAATTGGGATCTCCGCCGGCCGAGGGTCAGATCAACCGGCCAGTGATGCACCTTCTGGTGCCTACTCGATCAGACTGCCATCTAGGTGTGTCGCGGGATGAGCTACACGACCAGCGCCAAGAGATTCACATGTACCGGTCGGTAGCTGACCACTATGTGCAGGGACTTGAGGGGTCCTACTTCCGGGGGTCCGGCAGCAAGGCCGACTCCTTTTTCCTGGAGGCCACTTTGGTATGTATAGGATTGACTCCTTTCTTTCTTCTTGCTTAATACTTAGTTTCATGATCTCAGGTCCTTTGTCATTTTGCAATTCTGGGGTCATGCCATAGTCTCTCTATGGCACTCCTGACCCACGCCTCGGCCCAGGAACGGGCCGAGAAGAGGGTAGAATATTTGGAGACCAGGCTTAAACACACTCAGCTTGTCTCCAATGAATCTACCCTGGCCAACCTGCGAACCGAGGTGGCCGCCCTCCAAGACCGGCTGGCTCATTCTGAAGAGCAACTAGGGGTCGCTCGCAGCCAGGCCGAGACGGCTGACTTGGCCGTCGCCCAGTCGAACGTTAGGATCTCCAACTTGGAGTATACCGAGCGCAAGGCTTGGGCCCTCCAGGCGAAAACCCTGGCCAAGCTAACAAGGACCGAAGCCGATCTCCGCGAAGCATCTGGAGCTGCCGAGTCTCTCAAGTCACAGCTCGAGGCCAAAGAAGAAGAGGCAGCGGCCCAGACAAAGCGGGCGAAGGAGCTGGCAACCGAGCTAACCTCCCGGGACCAAGCACTGCACGATCAAAAGGAGGAGCTCGAGTGGCTGAGGGCCGAGAAGGCTAAGTGGGAGGCATCCCGGGCAGAGCTCGAGGAACTGCGCTCCTACAAGGAGGGGGAGACCAGTCGCTGGGACACCCACAGGGTTGAGTATATCAACTCTGCGGAGTTTAATCAGCAAATCTCCGAGCGGCTTCGAGCTATGTTGAAGCATCAAAGGCTCAACATATTCGAGTAACTCAGGCAAGGCGGGCACATAGCCCCCGACTTGCCCCCTTCAGTAGTCAAGATGTCAAGCATGTCCCAAGACATGCCCGAGGTGGTCCGCCGACCCTTCAAATAAGGGTCGGGCGTTTTGTCTTTATACTCCTTTTTTCATTTTGCAGAGGCTTGCCTCAGTTTTTTGTACTGCTGTTATTGTTAATGCAAGTCCTCTTTCGCAACACTCTTTGCTGCGCCCTTGTCTTTACTTATGCGTGTTAACTGTTGGATCGAGAGAACCAATAGAGGGGGGGGTGAATATCGGAAATCGTTCGGATTTAAAATAAGAGAAATTGCACAGCGGAAGATAAAAATTAAAACACGCAGACACAGTGATTTTTACTTGGTTCGGAGCTTAGGTCGACTCCTACTCCAAGGCCCACGGTCATTGACCGTTTACTTTGGGCAATTCTATATGAGGCGCAAAAATAGTTTACACAGATTGATTACAACGGCAGTATAGTAAACTTTTAAAAACAAGAAGCTCTTCTTTTACCGACGTCCGAAGTAGGTTGTCTTTTTCCGG
This sequence comes from Boesenbergia rotunda, assembly GCA_024364735.1. NCBI lineage: Eukaryota > Viridiplantae > Streptophyta > Magnoliopsida > Zingiberales > Zingiberaceae > Boesenbergia > Boesenbergia rotunda. The sequence continues at coordinate 529,349 of JAGFNQ010001160.1, read as the reverse complement.
AGCAACAGGACGTCATCGGCTCGAGTTTGGAGGTTTCCGGAGCGAGGCGCGAGAGCAGAAGAGCGTAGAAGCGTTGATCGAATTGGTTGTTTGAAGCCTGGGGTCGAGGGCCCTTTATATAGGGCCTGGGGGCGCCCGGAACGTCCGGGGCGCCCCCCCCCCACGTGTCACACGATCCGCCTCGGTCTCGGTCAATTCTGATCCCCTCAAATTCGGGATCAAACCTTGACCGGGGCGCCCGGAGCGCTGGGGGCGCCCGGGTTGACCGGGTCAAACTTTATCCCTTGGCTTCGCTGGGGTGAGCTTCGGTGCTTTGCTGTTGGGGGCGCCCGGAGCGCTGGGGGCGCCCGGGAGCAGCGGGGGCGCCCGGGAGTTGCACTGTCGAAGTTGCTTTGCTTTTCTTGTGTTTTGTGTTCACCTTGGGGCCGCCCGGGACACTCCGGGCGCCCTGGTCAGCTGTTGCCTCATTCCTTTGAGGCTCTCTGAGCTACAGACACTCGTTCCTTCGGTCCTGCATCCAGGGTTAGTCCAAAACACAATTAAACAATAAAATATTAGTTTATACAGCCTTAGCTGTTTTGGTTCTGACTTTGGATCTCCTAAATGGAACCCTAGGTCGAACCGACGCCTACTGTTCCCTCGACGGGGAACGCATCCTCACCTACTCCTCTCGGGAGAATGTACCTGATGCCAACCGCTCCTTTGGTTGGACTTTTGCCTGGCGGTCCTTTGCCAGGTCTTGGATACCGAGCTGTCCTTCGCCCGTTGCCTAGCAGTCCTTCGCTAGGGCTTTTTCCCTGGCATTCCTTCGCCAGTGCCTAGTATTCCTTCACTAGGGCTTTTTGCTCTGGCATTCCTTCGCCAGTGCCTAGTATTCCTTCACTAGGGCTTTTTGCTCTGGCATTCCTTCGCCAGTGCCTAGTATTCCTTCACTAGGGCTTTTTGCTCTGGCATTCCTTCGCCAGTGCCTAGCAGTCCTTCGCTAGGACTTTTTAGCCTGCACACTAGAGTAACTTGTTAGACAACAAGTAAGACTTAACTTTTGAACCCTGTTGCCATTATCAAAACACAGGTTTGACTGTGGTGCTTTCTGCACCAACAATCTCCCCCTTTTTGATTTATGGCAACCCTAGTTCAAAAAGTTAAGTTTAATCAAAGCATGTAAAAGCACTAAGTTTTGTTCCCTCCCCCTGGAGGGATTCTCCCCCTAGATTTTTCAAAAATTTGTGGGGTTCTAAGGAAAATTTTTACTTAGAATTTTTCAACAGAAAGTTTCTGTATTTTCAAAGATAATTTTTGCACTTTTGAAAACTTAAGTGTAGGTACTTGGGAATCTTTTGACAACTTAAGGTTTTAAAAGTACATAGAAAAGTTTTTGAAGGCATGAGTTTAGAGTACTTTGAAAATTTTTGAGGTCTTTACGTTTTTAAAGTACTCAAAAGGTTTTTGAAAGTTTCAACTTAAGTACCAAAAAAAACTTAAGTTTTTGACAAGCTCTAATACTTAGTAAATTTTTGAAAAAGCTTAAGTACTTAGTAAAATTTTTGAAAAGCTTTAGTTCTTAGAAAAACATTTTTGAAAAGCTTTAGTACTTCGAGAATTTTTGAAAAGCTTTAGTACTTAGGAAAAAAGTTTTTGAAAAGCTTTAGTACTTAGAAAATTTTTTGAAAAGCTTTATTTCTTAGAAATTTTTTTTGAAAAGCTTTATTAAGTACTTTTTGAATAAGGATAGATTTGAAATAAAAATTTAGAGACAGAAATAAAAAATTTAAAATTCTATCCTTTTCTTATCTCTCCCCCTTTGCCATATATCAAAAAACAGATAAATATAGCAGACATTAAATTGCATAAAGGAGATAAAAAAATATTTGCATGATTTTGCTGTACTGAACCAATTCATCTTAAACCAAATCAGTTGATTTTCTCTTGTAGGGACCTGTCTAACCCATTTAGCTACTTACTAACTGTTATAAACAGTAGTTTTCGCTGGGGTTAGTCAAGTTAAGTGTTTCTGTTCAAGTTAGATTTTCTAAACTTGACACTTAACTTGATTGCTGTATAAATTGTATTTAGTGCCCCAATTACTGCAGATGCACTGACTTAAAGCATCTTGAATTAAGCAAAGACCTAAGCATCTCAACCCTTTCTAGGTTATCAATCAAAGTACCCTAAGGTGCTTGTGAGATGCTGGCTTCTAAGTCTATAGGTGTATGCAGTTCTAGGGTTAGGGTCTAGGCTAAGTCCATTTGCGAAAAGCCTAGTTTTGAAAGGGGATAGTTTTAAAGAAAAACTAAGTTGGAAAAGATTTAAAACTGATTTTAAAAACAACAGTTTTTCAAAATTCTTTTAGAAACTAATTTTGAAATTAAAGTAAGCAAAAAAAACAAGAGTAGAGTTAATCTATTCTACAGAGCACAATCCTAACTGCCTTCTTAGTGAACTGAACTCAGATTCAGGTAAGGGTTTTGTGAATATGTCAGCTAAGTTGGATTTAGAGTCAATATGCTTAAGTACTATTTCACCCCTGGTTACATGGTCTCTTACAAAGTGATGTTTGACTTCTATGTGTTTGGTTCTGGAATGTTGTATTGGGTTTTTAGTTAAATTAATTGAACTTATATTGTCTATAAATACTTGAGTTTGGGTGTAGTTGAGCTGGAAGTCCTTAAGAGTGTGCATCATCCATAAAAGTTGAGCTACACACTCTCCTAAGGCCACATATTCCGCTTCAGTTGTGGATAGAGCTACACAGTATTATTTTCTGCTGCACCAACTAACTAGACTCTGTCCTAACAGTTGGCAGCTCCCACTTGTGCTCTTTCTATCTAATTTACAGCCAGCATAGTCAGAATCTGAGTAGTCTGACAAATTGAAGGTTGAGGTTCTAGGATACCAAATCCCTACATTTAGGGTGCCCTTAACATATCTTAGTATTCTTTTTAGGGCTGCTAAGTGTGTTTCCTTAGCACAGGTTTGGTATCTAGCACACATCCCTACAGCAAAAAGAATATCAGGTCTACTGGCTGTAAGGTACAGTAGGCTACCTATCATACTCCTATAGAGTTTAAGGTCTACTAGCTTACCATCAGGGTCACTATCTATTTTTACATTAGTGGTCATGGGGGTACTTATGCTTTTAGAGTTATCCATTTTGAATTTCTTTATTAACTCTTTAGCATATTTGAATTGATGGACATAGTTTCCATCCCTAGTTTGTTTGATTTGTAAGCCTAGGAAAAAGTTAAGTTCCCCAACTAAACTCATTTCGAATTCATTTTCCATTATTTTAACAAATTCTTTTAGAAAGTTTGAGTTAGTGGACCCGAAGATTATGTCATCTACGTAGATTTGGGCAATGAAAATATCTTTTCCTAGGGTTTTAATAAATAAGGTTGAATCAATTTGTCCTTATTTAAATTCTTTAGAAGTTAAGTAACTTGATAAACGTTCATACCAGGCCCTAGGTGCTTGTTTTAACCCATATAGTGCTTTAGTTAATTTGTAAACGTGGTCAGGTTTGTCTAAGTCTTCAAACCCTGGGGGTTGTCCTACATAAACTTCTTCTTTGATGAATCCATTTAGGAAAGCCGACTTTACATCCATTTGGTATAGCTTAAATCCTTTATGGGATGCAAAGGCTAACGACATTCTAATGGACTCAAGTCTAGCTACTGGGGCATATGTTTCATCGTAATCTAATCCCTCTACTTGGCTGAATCCTTTAGCTACTAAGCGGGCTTTATTTCTAACTATTTTTCCTTGATCATTTAACTTATTCCTAAAGACCCACTTAGTGTCAATGATGGATTTGCCTTCAGGTTTAGGCACTAGTTCCCAGACTTGGTTCCTCTCAAATTGGGTTAATTCTTCTTGCATAGCTATGATCCAATCAGGGTCAGGTAGGGCTTCATCTATAGTTTTGGGTTCTATTTTTGATATCATAGCTATTTGACTCAGGTTTCTATAGGAGGGCCTAGTCCTGACTCCTAAAGTTGGATCACCCACAATTTGATCGGTTGGGTGACTAAGTCTGGGTTTCTTGGTTCTCCTAGAACTTGGTTCAGCTTCAGGTCCGGCTGGTTGGTTTGATTCACTATTTGATTCGACTCTTAGGGCTGGTTCATTTGTTGGTTCGATAATTGGTTCAGTTGACTCATTAATTTGTTCAATAGTTAGTTCATTTAAGGGTTCAATTAAAGGTTCACTAGCTTGTTCATTATTTTCTTGATTAGAATTTGATGAAGTTAGGTCTGGATTATCAGATGTTGAGTTGACTTCTTCATCAAATATTAAGTTAGTTGTTTCTTCAATTTTCTTAGTTTGTTTGTTGTAAACTCTATAGGCTCTACTTGTGGTTGAGTATCCTAGAAAGATACCTAGGGTTGATTTGGACTGAAATTTCCCTAAGTAGTCTTTGGTATTTAGGATATGAACTTTGCATCCAAAGACTCTTAGGTAGTGTAGATTTGGGAGCCTATGGTAGTACAGCTCATAGGGTGTTTTGTTGTGTTGCTTGTTAATCAGAACCCTATTTTGGATATAACAAGCCGTACTAATCGCTTCTGCCCAAAATTGGTTTGCTAAGTTAAATTCGTTGAGCATAGCCCTAGCGGCTTCCTATAATGTTCTATTTCTTCTTTCGACTATCCCATTTTGTTGGGGGGTTCTAGGACATGAAAATTCATGTAAATACCCATTGATCTTACAAAATTCCTCAAACCATTGATTTTCAAATTCTCCCCCGTGGTCGCTCCTAAGTCTTTTAATTTTAGTATCGTTTTGATTTTCAATTAATTTGCAGAAATCATTAAATAGGTTTAGGGTTTCATCTTTTGTTTTTAGAAACCTAACCCAGGTAAACCTAGAATAATCATCAACTATTACTAAGCAGTATCGGTTTCCGCTTAGTGACTTGGCTCCATGTGAATCAAATAGGTCAAGGTGCAGGAGCTCAAGTGTGGTTTGAGTTATGTCAGATTGGATTAGTTTGTGATTAGATTTGGTTTGTTTACCTTGATTACATGATTCACATATTAGGTTTTCATTGTTTTTAATTTTGGGGATTCCTTTGATTAGGCCAAGTTGGGTGACTTTTGAGATAGTCCTCAAATTAGTGTGACCTAGTCTCCTATGCCAGAGGTTAGATTGTTCTAGCTGGGTTAACATACATTTGGGTACTGAGGGAAGGTTTGGTGGGGGCGCCCGCGTGGTTTCGGGCGCCCGAGACTTTATAGGAAAAGACAAGTTTTATGTCTTGTCATTGTTTGACCATGGTTTAATCGATTTGATCATGGTCTAATTGGTTTGACCAAGGTTTGAATTGCTTTGACTGCTTTGACTTGTGGTTTGACTATTTTGACCATGGTTTGACCATGTTGACCATGGTTTGACCATGACCTTAACTATAGGATTAACTCATAATATAGGCAAAAGTGTTTCTAATTGAGTCTTAATCTTACTGTCTCACCCAATCTAGGGTTTTCAATCACGTTAGCCTTATAGGTTTTGTGAGACAGGTTTTGAGAAATTATTATTTGTTTTGAAAACATTAAATAAATTTTTGAAAACAGTTAAGTTTATTTTGAAAGGATGTTTGAATCTATGCTTAACTGAAAATTGTGTTAGATTTGAATTTGACAAAAAGTAATTTGAAATTCAGAAATTGGCTTCCAGGTCTTGGCGAGGCACTAGGCCTTCTTTGGCCGTAGCCTTATTGGATCATCAACCCTTTCCTTGACAAAGCCATTTAATGAAATTTCATTTTCAAAATTAATCTTTGAAAAGTTCCGGTCTAACTAGTTTGGATTTTGGATCGGTAGCTTCGGCTAGTTTCACCAGTCTAAAGAGACCAAGTAAACTTGATCTTATTAGAATTGGTTTCCCTAACGTACTATCATCTCACCTCCACCCAATACTATGTTGTCAAGTTTCAGTTAAGTTTGTTAAGTCCTTATACTAACTATTTCTAAGCATGGTAAATTGCAGAAATTTAAATAAACAATCAAACATGCAATTTGCAATCAAGAATTAAATTTTATCTGACCGTTCATCAATTCTTGGATTCGTGCATGGAGCTGGGCTGCTGTTTCGTTGTCAGCCATCTTGATGGTGTACAGTTTGTTTAGGAGCAGATCTCTCTTACTGATCCGAGTGTCTGATGTTCCTTCGTGCAGCTCGATCAGTTTTGCCCACAACTCCTTGGCACTGTTGAAGGGGCCCACCCGGTTCAGCTCCTCCTTTGTTAGACCGCATTGAAGAGTCTGAGTTGCCTTTGCATCAGCTTCAATTTTGCGCTTCAGGGCGTTCTCCCATTCTGAGTAGGTCTGCGGTACTCCTTCAGCGTTCTTGGGGATTTCTAGTCCGGACTGGATGATAATCCACATGTCTACCTGAGTTTTCAGGTGGACCTCCATTCGACTTTTCCAGTAAGAAAAGTCTTCTCCACTGAACAGTGGAGGTCTGGCGGTGCTGAATCCTTCTTGCATGGCCATTTTAATCTGAAAAAGATAACTAAAAAAAAATTCCCAAGACTTGGTCTTGGATTAGTAGTGTGGGATAAGATGAATAAAATGTCGAGGGGTGTTGCACCAACCTCGATTAAAATAAAATTCGAACGAAGAAAAAAATTCGAACGAGAAAAAGCAAATGAAAATAAATCCGAAATTTTTTTTTCAAACTGGTGGTTGCACCAAGTTTGAACTTCCCCGCTCTGATACAACTTGTTGGATCGAGAGAACCGATAGAGGGGGGGTGAATATCGGAAATCGTTCGGATTTAAAATAAGAGAAATTGCACAGCGGAAGATAAAAATTAAAACACGCAGACACAGTGATTTTTACTTGGTTCGGAGCCTAGGTCGACTCCTACTCCAAGGCCCACGGTCGTTAACCGTTTACTTTGGGCAATTCTATATGAGGCGCAAAAATAGTTTACACAGATTGATTACAATGGCAGTATAGTAAACTTTTAAAAACAAGAAGCTCTTCTTTTACCAACGTCCGAAGTAGGTTGTCTTTTTCCGGAGCAGCAGGACGTCGTCGGCTCGAGTTTGGAGGTTTCCGGAGCGAGGCGCGAGAGCAGAAGAGCGTAGAAGCGTTGATCGAATTGGTTGTTTGAAGCCTGGGGTCGAGGGCCCTTTATATAGGGCCTGGGGGCGCCCGGAACGTCCGGGGCGCCCCCCCCCCCACGTGTCACATGATCCGCCTCGGTCTCGGTCAATTCTGATCCCCTCAAATTCGGGATCAAACCTTGACCGGGGCGTCCGGAGCGCTGGGGGCGCCCGGGTTGACCGGGTCAAACTTTATCCCTTGGCTTCGCTGGGGTGAGCTTCGGTGCTTTGCTGTTGGGGGCGCCCGGAGCGCTGTGGGCGCCCGGGAGCACGGGGGCGCCCGGGAGTTGCACTGTCGAAGCTGCTTTGCTTTTCTTGTGTTTTGTGTTCACCTTGGGGGCGCCCGGGACACTCCGGGCGCCCTGGTCAGCTGTTGCCTCATTCCTTTGAGGCTCTCTGAGCTGCAGACACTCGTTCCTTTGGTCCTGCATCCAGGGTTAGTCCAAAACACAATAAAACAATAAAATATTAGTTTATACAGCCTTAGCTGTCTTGGTTCTGACTTTGGGTCTCCTAAATGGAACCCTAGGTCGAACCGATGCCTACTGTTCCCTCGACGGGGAACGCGTCCTCACCTACTCCTCTCGGGAGAATGTACCTGATGCCAACCGCTCCTTTGGTTGGACTTTTGCCTGGCGGTCCTTTGCCAGGTCTTGGATACCGAGCTATCCTTCGCTCGTTGCCTAGCAGTCCTTCGCTAGGGCTTTTTCCCTGGCATTCCTTCGCCAGTGCCTAGTATTCCTTCACTAGGGCTTTTTGCTCTGGCATTCCTTCGCCAGTGCTTAGTAGTCCTTCGCTAGGACTTTTTCCTGCACACTAGAGTAACTTGTTAGACAATAAGTAAGACTTAACTTTTGAACCCTGTTGCCATTATCAAAACACAGGTTTGACTGTGGTGCTTTCTGCACCAACATTAACGTCTCAGGAGGTTAAGAGCGAGAACGACTCGAGTGAGAGAATGATTGAGTAACTCGGCCTCACGAGTGACTGGGCTGGACACTAAAGCATGGGAGTTTCTAAGTGTTGGCCATTCGGGCGAGAGCACAATCGAGCGATTTAGCCCCGCGAGCAACCGAACTAGATACTCAAGCGTGATAGCCTCTAAGCGCTGTCCACTCGGGGAACCTAATAAAGAATCCAACAACCAGATCTGAGCCGAGTACGTAAAGCTACCGGCTCGGGCAGTTCGGAGCCTTGTCCTTGAATTAGCTTGATCATGGGCAGCGTGGGTTGCCCCGCGCCCAGCCTAGGAGTTAGGTCAAGGAAGCCGCGAGGACTTTCCTGCTCGTAGTTATCACGAAGGCGAGAGATTAGACATTTGGTTGGATAATACCCAGGGCGCGTGTGCCATCACACGTTCGACCGGGAGCCGAGCTGAGGGGTGCGCGGGAGTTGGTCCTCTTATAACTCGTACGAGGACGAGAGTCTGGACACTCGGTCGGATGGTACCCAGGGGGTGTGGGCCGCCACGCATCCGACTGGGAGCCAAGCCGAGGGGTGCGCGGGGGCATGCCCGCTTATAACTCGTATGAAGACAACAGTTTGGACACTCGGTCGGATTGTACCCAGGGAGCGTGGGCCATCACGCGTCCGACTGGGAGCCGAGCCGAGGGGTGCGCAGGGGCATGCCCGCTTATAACTCGTATGAAGACGAGAGTCTGGACACTCGGTCGGATTGTACCCAGGGAGCGTGGGCTGCCACGCGTCCGACTAGGAGCCGAGCCGAGGGGTGCGCGGGGCATACCCGCTTATAACTCGTACGAGGACGAGAGTCTGGACACTTGGTCGGATGGTACCCAGGGAGCGTGGGCCACCACGCGTCCGACTGGGAGCCTCGCCGAGGGGTGCGCGGTGGCATGCCCGCTTATAACTCATACGAAGACGAGAGCCTGGACACTCGGTCGGATGGTACCTAGGGAGCGTGAGCCGCCACGCGTCCTACTGGGAGCCGAGTCGAGGGGTGTGCGGGGGCATGCCTGCTTATAACTCGTACGAAGACAAGAGCTTGGACACTCGGTCGGATGGTACCCAGGGAGCGTGGGCCGCCACGCGTCTGACTGGGAGCCGAGCCGAGGGGTGTGCGAGGGCATGCCCGCTTATAACTCGTATGAAGACGAGAGTTTGGACACTCGGTCGGATTGTACCCAGGGAGCGTGGGCCGCCATGCGTCCGACTGGGAGCCGAGCCGAGGGGTGCGCGGGGGCATGCCGCTTATAACTCGTATGGAGACAAGAGTCTGGACACTCGGTCGGATTGTACCCAGGAGTGTGGGCCGCCACGCGTCCGATTGGGAGCCAAGCTGAGGGGTGCGTGGGGACATGCCCGCTTATAACTCGTATG
>JAGFNQ010001160.1:460392-519466 GCA_024364735.1 Boesenbergia rotunda | reverse complement strand
TCCACTATCATTATAGTTTTAGGCAATACATTTGTTTTACAATGCCCTCATTCTGCCTCTTGATAGGGTTGGAGGTGGATCGCACTCCATGGCCGATCGAGCCTCTTCCCCTGTTCATTCTCTAGGTAATAAGCTCCAGAGGTTAGCTTCTGAACAATTTTAAAAGGTCCTCCCCACTGCGGCTCCAGTTTGATGACATCCCCGATCGACTTGATCCTTTTCCAGACGAGGTCCCCGACCTGGAACGCTCTCGACAACACCCTCCGATTATATCTTTGCTTCATCTTCTACCGATACGCGAACATTCGAGCCGCTGCCTTATCATGAATTTCTTCTACCAGGTCCAGCTCCAGGCGCCTTCTTTCTGGATTATCTTCGTCATAAGCTCTTCACCGATCCAACTCGTATCCGACCTCGACTGGCACCACAGCTTCACTTCCATAGACCAGCTGGAAAGGGGTGTGACCCGTAGTTTCTTTGGGTGTGGTTCGAAGAGCCCACAAGACACTCGGCAGCTCATCCACCCAAGTTCCTCTTGCATGATCCAGATTGGTCTTCAGACCCCTCAGGATCTCTCGGTTGGCCACTTCTACCTGGCCATTACTTTGTGGGTATGCCACAGAAGTGAAAGCCTTCTGAATGTCATAGGTTGAGCACCATTCTTGTATCTTCCGCCCTTGGAATTGTCTTCTGTTGTCCGAGACGAGCTTGTGGGGAATTCCATATCGACATAAGATGTTCTGCCAAAGGAACTTGATTACAGCTTGCTCGGTATGCGCGCCAGGGCCTCCGCTTCTATCCATTTAGAGAAATAATCGACGACCACTAGCAGAAATCGCTTCTAAGCTACGACGGTCGGGAATGGTCCCACAATATCCATGCCCCATTGATTGAATGGGCAGGAAACCGCCGATGCCTTCATCATCTCAACGGGTCGGTGAGGGAGACAATGGTGCTTCTGACAGGATAAGCAGGTGGATACCACCTTGTCAGCATCCTTTTGTAGGGTCGGCCAGTAATATCCGACCAATAGTGCCTTCCGGGCCACAGCCCGAGCTCCAGCGTGACTACCACAAACTCCCATATGGATCTCTCTCAGTACATAATCAACATCTTCCTCACCCAAGCACTTGAGCAGAGGCCAGGCAAAGGACCTCTTGTACAGCTCATCCCCGACCATCGAATATTGGATTACCCGCTTTCTGAGCAGTTGGGCTTCTTCTCGGTCGGCTGGGACGACCCCCTCCGTTAGGTAGGCGATGAGGGGTGTTCTCCAGTCTAACCCCAACTCTAGCTCAACCTGCCGTTCTATATGCATGATCATCAATGCCGACCCGCTCGGCTGAGGAAGTACCCAAGAGTTAACCGAGCTGGCCAATTTAGCCAACTGATCTGCCCTTAAGTTACTTTCCCTGGGAATCTTCTGTATCTGCACCTCCTGAAACTCGGCCTTCAACTTCTCATAGGCTTCCACGAAGGCCTGCAGTCGGCCGCTATTGACTTCAAACCGATCGGCGACCTATTGGGTAACCAGCTGAGAGTCTGAGTAGAGTATCACCCGGGTGGCTCCCACGTGCTTGGTCGCTTGCAACCCAGCTATGAGGGCTTCGTATTCAGCTTCGTTGTTCGTGGCGCGGTACTCCAGTCGGACGGATAGATGCAGTTGCTCCCCCTTCAGGGAGACCATCAAGATACCGATTCCACTGCCCGACTGGGTCGACGAGTCATCCACATAATCTTGCCAGGCTTCTTCGGCCTCCTCCGAGTGTAACTCGCTCAAAAAATCCGCTAATGCTTGCGCTTTGATGGCGAGGTGAACCTGGTACTGAATGTTGTATTCGCTTAATTCGGTGACCCATTTGATCAGCTGGCCTGATGCCTCTGGATTGGAGGCTACCCGATCCAAGTTGTTGTTAGTCAGGACCACGACGGGGTGCGCCAGAAAGTAAGGCTTGAGCCTCTGAGCACCTAACAATAATACATACGCCAATTTCTCGAGTGTCGTATACCGGCACTCAGCTCCCTTCAACAAGTGGGCGAAGAAATAGACAGGCTTTTGCTCAACCCCCTCCTGCTTGACCAAAACCATGCTAATCGAGTCAGCCAAGGCAGCTAAGTACACAGACAACACCTCCCCGACCTCGGGCTTGGCTATCACTAGTAACTCGGCAAGGTATGCCTTCAACTCCTAGAACGCCTTATCACAGTCGGCGTCCCATTGAATCTTGGTGGCTCGGCGAAGGGCCTTGAAAAATGGCAGTCCTCGCTCGACCGACCGGGAGATGAACCTGGACAAGGCTGTGATCCGCCTGGTGAGTCGTTGTGCTTCCTGAAGGTTCCTCGGTGGGGGCATATCTAGCAGGGCCTTGACTTTGCTCGGATTGGCCTCGATGCCTCTCTCGGTCACTATATACCCGAGGAATTTTCCACTCCGAGCTCCAAAAAGATACTTAGCGGGGTTCAACTTGAGCTCATACCTGCGCAGAGTTTGGCAAGATTCCTCCACATCAGCTACCAGGTCTTCTACTCAGCCGGACTTGATTAGAATGTCATCCACGTATACTTTAATATTCCGGCCGATCTGTGCCCGGAAGACCTTGTTTATCATCCGCTGATTGGTAGCCCCAACATTCTTTAGCCCGAACGACATGACTGTGTAGCAGTAGGTGCTGTCAACGGTGATGAAGCTAACCTTCTCTTGGTCCTCAGCTGCCAAGGGTACCTAATGATACCCTTGATATGCGTCCAACATGGAGATGAGCTCGCTGCCGGCCATCGAGTCAACCATCTGGTCGATCCGGGACAGAGGGTAATAGTCCTTCGAGCAAGCTCGGTTGAAGTCCCAGAAGTCGATGCAGACCCTCCACTTATTATCAAGCTTGGCCACCAATACTACGTTGGCTAGCCAAGCCGGGAACTGGACCTCCCGAATGTGGCCGGCTTCTAGCAGCTTCTCGATCTTGGCCCGGATCACCTTATTTTGCTCGGTGCTGAAGTCTCGCTTTCTCTGCTTGACCAACCGAGCATTGGGATATACATGGAGGTGGTGCTCCGCTACCTCCGGTCGCATGCCTTTCAGCTCCTTGACTGACCAGGCGAACACATCTTGATTCCGGGCCAAGCACTCCAGCAGGGGCTCCTTTAGCTCGTTCGGTAGATCGGCAATGATCTTGACTCGGGTTCCTTCCCGATCGGGAAATAGCTGAACCTCCTCCTTGTCGTCGCGTAGTTCGGCCCACGGAGAAGCTTGGACCATGTTGCACCTCGAGAAGGGGTGAGGGGCCTTTTGGCTCTCCACCCCGACGTCATCTATGTAACATCTCTGGGCTACCCTCTGGTCTCCTCTAACCTCTCCTACCTTGTCGCCTACAGGGAACTCGATCTTGAGGTAGAAGGTGGAGGTGACGGCTCTGAACTCGTTATGGGTCGGTCGGCCCAAAATGACGTTGTAGGCTGAGGGGGCGTCCACTATCAGAAAAGTGGACCACCTGGTCCGCTTTAGTTGCTCCTCGCCTAAGGAAATGGCCAAACAGATCTAGCCGATAGGTTTCACCTGGTTCCCCGTGAACCCAAAGAACAGGGTGGCTACCAACTCCAGCTGGGACATCTTGATCTGCAACGGGTCGAAAGCCTTTTTGTACAGTATATTGACCGAGCTGCCCGTGTCCATGATGGTTCGGTGGACCTGATAGTTGGCAATGACGGCGGTGATGACCAGTGTGTCATCATGCGGACTTCCAGTCCCTGCAGATCTTGGGGGCCAAAGCTAATCTGAGGCCCCTGTGCTTGGGCGGCACTCGTGCCGACCTGATAAATCTCCAAACGGCGCACTTGTGCCTTCCATGCCCGATTGGAGTCTCCCCCGGTTGGTCCGCCCGAGATGACATGTAATCCTCCTCGGATGACATTCTGCTGGTTGGCCTGCTCTTCATCCATCTCCTCGACTTTGGCTCGGTCCTCCTACGGGAACAGATTGCGAGCGACCGGGGGATTTCTTTGAGGTTCCTCAGTTGCTGGGGCTATGACCAGGCCACCTCGACCCGAGCCACGCCCGGGGGAAGCTTGTCGTCCGCGCCCTCGGGGAGCAGGAGCTCGACCTCTGCCAACTTGTCGACACTCCTCTGTGGCGTGGGTGTGGGTCTGGTGGAACGCGTAATATGGCCTCCAACGAGCCGGTAGGCACCCCTGTGCCACTTGCTGCACGTGGCATCGTTCCATTCCCGCTCAGTTGATGGCTCGATCGATGGGTCCACGCGGGCTACGAATGGGCCCGCCCGGGGATCTGTTGCTCTAGGCGGGGTTGAGATTCGTCGTGTTGACCGACTCTTTTTTCCGGGCGGCTTGCGCCACCTCCACATTTATATATTTGACAGCCTTTCCCAGTAGGTTGTCGAAGTCCTTCGGCGGCTTCCTGATCAGTGTGCGGAAAAAGTCTCCCTCTTGTAGTCCCTGGGAGAACACGCTGACCAGGACCTCAGGCGTGACTGTTGGCATGTCTAGTGCCACTCCGTTGAATCTCCGGAGAGATTCCTTCAGGCCTTGCTTCAGCGCAAACAGGTTGAGGCTCGTTTTGTGGTGCCTCTGACTGTTGGTGAAGTGTTGGTTGAAGACCCTCCTGAGCTCCTCAAAGCTTGTCACCGATCCATTGGGGAGTCGGTCAAATCATCTCTGGGCAGGGCCCGAGAGGGTCGTTAGGAAGGCTCATCACTTTATGCCTTTCGGGTATTGGTGTAATAGGGCAGCACTCTTGAACTTCATCAGGTGCTCCTCTGGGTCGGTGGTCCCGTGTATTCAGGGATTGTGAAGAAGCGGAGATGCCGAGGAACTTGATCTTCCAAGATACAGGAAGAAAAGGGACTGCGCACCAAGGTGGCTAGAGAAGGGGTGGTCGGGGCCTTTCCCTTATCCAGTCATGGCCCGTGCAGTTGGTTGGACGCCGATGCCTTGGCCGACATCAAATCGACTCCATCATCCTGATCCCGATAAAATGCCACGGGAAAGGGAACGGAACTACCCTCAGGTCGGCCAGGCCTTCCTCGACCTCCTGAATGCCCTTGTGCTACCGGCTCGGGGAATCTAGGTGCCCGGCTACCGACTTGCGAAGGCCTCTGGGGGGTCTTCTGAGCTCTAGTAGCCATCAGGAGCTCATACTCCTCGGGCGTGATAGTCATCATGGCTTGGTTGGGATCTTCCATCTTGCACTTCCGATCAGGCGAAATGTCCTCCTTCTAGCGCCAAATTTGATCTTGTCGCGAAGCGAGGTGGATTCCCAAGAGCACGCGGTCTCCCGAGGATCACGAACTGCTATGGCTGGCTCCGATCTGCAAGCAAGAGACTGTTAGAACCCGCCGGGAAAGTCCCCGGCAAGGCACTCCAACAATCAAGTCAGTCCCCAGTGGTGGAAGAGCAGCGAAAGCAATAAAACAGTAGCGAAACCACTATTGCGCTTACCTGGGGGACAAGGAGTGGAGAGACTTATATAGCCGGGGGAGCTGACAGTTTCTACCCTGTCTGCCACCTGTTTGTCGTATATAAGGACAGGGTAAGGCATAGCCAGGGTGGCAGGGTATTGTGTCGCATACCGGAATAAGGAAAAGGGCGTTGTCAACTTAAGGGTGAGCGCCGTCAGGGGCGCTTTGCCTGACACAGACGTTGGCGAGTGTAGTACGGGGTGCTAGGGTATGGCAGGGAGACCATGGCATCAGCGGGATACTCGTGATTCGGGCCTGAAGGATAACAGGTTTGCGCCGACCCCGTACTCCTTCTGCTAGTCTGGTGTCAGGGAGTGGTTGTTCCTGTGGATCACGATAGAATCTTGACTGCTAGTGCTGATTGGCGACTTGGTGCCGACTGACGGCTTAGAGTATGGGTGCCAACTGGCGGCTTAGAGTATTGGTGCCGACTGGCGGCTTAGCATGAACTATGGCCCAAAGGCCCCTATTACCGAGAGTAACTACGCTTCCCGAGTCAGGGTGTGCCCAAGTGGCAATGCCCTGACTGGGTCCGAAGTGAATCGGTTAAAGGCTCGGCACCCTCGCCGTCCGGGCCTTCTCTGTAAGGAACTTTGGGGCACCGATTGAGCTTCTTTTGACTCGGGCCCATGCTTTCGTGAAACCTTGGGGCTTAGTCCTCCCATGATTCAAAATGTATTCTCTGGTCGATGCCAGGCTGGATCAACTGTTTGAACTACCCATTTGATGGGCCCTCGAGGGTCTTTTGACCCAGATCTCCGCTAACGGGGCACTAGGAGGGCCGACCCGCTTACCCGCGTGATGGGCCAGCCCGCTTACCCGCGCGATGGGCCGTGATCAAACATCATGCAACCGGTTAATAGTATTATTTTTTAAATTTTTTTTTCAAAATATTTCGTTGACACAAAAACTGCGCATAAGAAAAAAAAAACTTGTACATAGAATTAAAAAAAAAACTATGTATAAGTAAAAAAAATATTGCACATAAAAATAAAAAACTTGCTCATAAAATAAAAAAATCAGCACATTAAATAAAAAAATATAGTGCATAAAATTAAAAAACAAGACTACACACATAATCCCTCCCGACCCAAAGCGAAAAGGATTTGCCAAGCTCCTCATGCCGTCAAGGCACTGACAAATAGGAGAAGTGTTGAGTTTAAGTGGGATACCAAATACGCCTTTGCAAGAAATCCTAGGTCAAGGGAGAGCTTAGGTTAAGGGGGAGCATTGTTGCTCCATTATTGGCGTAAGGGGAACCTTGGAGAGGTTCATAAAAAGCCTTTGTAAGTCCAATGTAGGGGGAGCCTTGGAGAGGTTTTAAAAAGCTTGTTTTTGGTAAAAGTCCTAAACTCATTGGGTGTTGGGTATGACTTGCGAGTTTCCTAAGCGAATACTTGGTCATTCCGAGAGACCTCTCCATGTCTACGGATTAAAAAATTAATCCGAATGGAGACCCATCTCCCTACGACCATCTCGTGCCGTATCGAACGATCCAAATTACAACTCGGCCAATTACCAAAATCGGCCTTGTAATTTGCTCGACTGTTCGACTGCGGAAAAGGAGACGAGTTGATCACCGGCTTTTGTGTTTATGGTTGGGGTCTAGTTAAATAATTATTGACTATGATTCGCAATCAAAATAATTAAATAACAAACATGAAATGACGAGGTTAGCAAACATGATACACAATAGACATAAGGATAATCAAGGAGCTCGAGGAAGAGATATACCTTCCCGATCACCTTGTGGTCTTCTACCTTATTTCCCTCCCTTCGTGGACGTCGTGTGGGCGACAATCTACCGCGAACCGAGATCACCAAGGCCTCAAAACAATCTTCCTCAAGCTTGGCTGAAAACCCTAACACCTCTATAGTGTTGCGCCGGCCATCATCACCATCTTCTTGCTCCCGCCGGCCTTCACCATGCTCCAATGGATCGCCGGCCACAAGAGGGATGTAAGAGAAGAGGAAGAAGAAGGCGAAGTCACTTCTCCACAAACCAATCCAAAACTCTCCCTCCTTCCTTCTTTCTTCTTGCCGCCGGCAGCTTGCAACCAAGTTGCACCGCCGCCTCCACCTCTTCCTCTCCACAACTTGCTGCTGTCGGGTTTAGAGAATAAGGATGAGAAGGATGATGAGAAAAGGAAGAAAGGATGAGTTTCTTCCTTCTCTTCACCTTGCGCTACTTCCTCTCCTCCCTTTGCTACCCGCCGACCACTAGTTGACCTAGGAGAGAGAGGATGAGAGAAGAGAGAATAGAAAGGCTCTAGGGATTATTTTGGATCAATTCATTAGCCTTGGTATCATGATCTCCTTCGATATATATAGGGCTAAGGTAGGGACCAAGAGGAGGAGTTGGATCTTGGCCCACCAATGGATCTAAACCCGATCCATTAATTAAGATTCATTCCACTAAAGGATCTTAATTGAACTTCCTCACCAACCCCCATATTTTCATATGGGCTCCACATACTACGAGTCGTCCGTCCCCCCGTGTTTAAGATCTTGAATGCCCGTTAATTAATTTAAATTACTTGACAATTCAAATTAATTAACTTCTGAATCCTTGACTAGTACCACTCAACCTTATCATCATGCTGGATCAAATCCACCTGCAGGGTTTAGCATGATGAACCTTTTGAGCTCATCGAGGGGGCATCATCAACCTGACTCACCAGGACACGGATTCCGTCAATAATCAATAGCACATCATATTATTAATATTATCTCCCAACTTACCGGGCCTATCGATCTAACAGAATAGATCTCGCCCATTGGTAAATCAAAGAGACAATAATTAATAATATATGCCCGTTATTATATCGAGATTAAGGGATCGTACTCTATAATAAAATCTTGAGGTCCTATCCAATTATCGAGCCAGTATAAATCGGATAACCTCTGGTTTTGGTCCTGCTCAATGTACTCAAAGCACACTAGTGTAATTCTATGGTCAAGATCAACCACACCTAATTACACTACAACCATTCCGACAGTTTGTCCAATTCCATCTCGGATGTGTGCCTATACTTATACTAGGCAAGGGACTGATAACATGATTTTCCGTGTAACACCATACACCATGTTATCTACAATGCGTAGTAAATGACTTCATGCATGTACTAATATAAATAGACACCTAGTGTAGTTGTGATTTTCTTTTCAAAATGAAGATGTTCATATAAAGAAATCATGTCCTTCAGTATACACATCTAACATTGGGGAGATTTAGGTGTGGGGATGCCTTGTGATAGGATTCATGTATATTTGCTATTTGTTTTCCCTAACTTAAACGTATTGTCAAACATCAAAAAGGGAGAGATTGTTGGGGCAATCTATGGTCCGGAGTGACCATGTGTTTTGATGTTTGGGCAAAGGGTTTAAGTTAGATTCACCTTTGTATTTGATATGTGTATTTGAATGTGCAGGTTTGCAGGATACACATAGACTTTGTTGGACGTCTTCGGGTACGGTGAAGGGTGGCATGGAGGCAAGTCGTGGGCTTGTGTGTGCATCCGAGAGACCATGGACAAAGCAGGGACGATGAGCCGAGGGAAGCGGATTTCGAGGTGTACGTGAAGGATGACATGGAGGCAAGCCAAGGGCTTGTGTGCACATCTAAGGGATGAGAGCCAAAGTTGAAGAGGGCTTGAAGGCAACATGTCGAGGCTGCTAGAGCAGGAACGATGAGCTGAGGGAAGCGGACTTCGAGGCATGCGTGAAGGATGACATGGAGGCAAGCCGAGGGCTTGTGTGCTCATTTGAGGGACGGGAGCCAAAGTCGAAGAGGGCTTGAAGGCAACTAATCGAGGATGCTGGATGAAGAGTCAACCAGGTCGTGAGGGGTCGAGTGCTGAGGGAAATGTACTCGGGAAATCCTAAGGTTCGAGTGCTGAGAGATATGTACTCGGGAAGGGAAACCATAGATTTAGGGGTGGACCAATCGACTGGTGCCAGGGCAATCGACTGGTGTATGCCACAGAAAGATCAGTCGACTGCAAATGGTGTAGTCGACTGGTGGCGGTTGGAAATTCGAACGTTAAGCTGTAACGGTCGAATTTGAGTGGGACCAGTCGACTAGCCCATCGACTGGTAACGATCTTCTAAGCCTTAAGCACTATTTAAAAGAGCTCGGTTTTGACTGAGAGTTCTTGACGAAATTGGCTTTGGTTAAAGGCCAATTAGTAGTCTTTATGCTCAGGAGTGTTGTCTAGATTGTGGTGAGGTTTCTCCACCCACAAGGAGCTACACGAGCTAATCGGAGGTCTTCCGGGGAGTCATCCACCGATGAATCGGGATCGTCCACCTTACAGACAGTCGTGGAGTAGAAGCTTTATCTCCGAACCAGGTAAAGGTGACGTGTTAGCGATTGTTTGATTTTGGTATTAGTATTTCCGCTTGTGCACGCTAACATTGTAGGATAAAGAATCAAGAATTGCTATTCACCCCCTCTAGCAAACGGTAAGATCCTAACAGTTGTACTCTTAAACAACTCAAAATAGATTACGATTTTTAACAACCATTGCCATAGCCTAAAAAGAGGCTCAAAGACAATCGTTTTCAAAATAGGTCTCGAAGATTTTTCAACAACACTAAAAAAGTAACGATTTTAACAAAAATTGTTGTTAAAAAGCAAAAAAACAATAGTTTTGGCATAAAATCATTATCTTTTGAGTGTTGTTGAAGTTGATTTTTCTTGTAGTATATAAAAGAAAAAAAATAATATTTTATAAAATATACTGTTATTAAGAGAAATAATCACTACAATACAATCTTAAAAAATGATTGATGCGTACAAAGCTCTTACGATGCATCATTCATCAAATCATTATTTTTCACAGTTGATCTTGTGCTTTGTGTCATCCCACTAACACCCACTTTGCATACACATCTCAGAGAGGGGATTGTACTTGCATTTAAGATATTTGATCTTGGACTCAATATGAGGAATAACTCCTTTATTGAAACTTGGAATCTTAACCAATATTATTTTGTGTATTTGAACCATATAACCATTTTTAAAACGAGAATCTACCTTTGATATGCATATATTATATATGATTTTTTATATTGTTCAACACACATCTATTTATATTTCATGAATATATCTTAGTTTATCACACCCTATTTTGTATGACTTCACTACTATTCATCCATTTGCTCGGAGATTTGTGTTGGGACCGGTAGACGAGCTAGAGGGGGGGTGATTAGCTCCGATTTGCTTCGTGATGATTTGTCGTGGCGGAAGACTCGAGCAAACGCTAACACAAAGGATTTACTTGGTATCCACCCCGGACGGGTGACTAATCCAAGGATCCACTCTCCTCACTCTCTCATACACTATGAAAGATCTCCTTCTTGAGGTGGAGAAACCTCTTATAAGCTTCCAATAAGATACAACATGAATATAAGCAAATACAAAATGAAATCTTACAAGATTTACAATGATAAGCTCAAGCTTTGCTTTCCTTGCTATCTTCAAGCTTGTGATTGCCTCTAGAACCTTGGAAATGTAGCAGCAATATCCTCCAAGTCTTCCCTTGAAATGACACCGATGAAGGAGAAGAAGGGGAGAAGTGTTGTGGCTCAAAACCTGCGTGAAAACCCTTATACCCGACGCCTAGGGTTTCTTAATCGATTACCCAATCGATTACCACGTCATACTTAGTCATTCAATGGCTAGTTTTTGAACCTGAATCGATTAGCCAATCGATTAAGACTGCCCTTAATCGATTGACCAATCGATTAAGGGAATGTTAAATCGATTACCCAATCGATTCAGTCACCTTCTGTTCTCGCAACAAAACTCTCTTAATCGATTACCCAATCGATTACAGCCCTTCTTAATCAATTACCCAATTGATTAAGACCCTTCTTAATCAATTACCCAATTGATTAAGATCCTTTCTGTTCTCGCGAGACAACAACCCAATCGATCTCCCAATCGATTGAGTCCAACCTAACTTGTGTTCATGGTCAACCCCTTTGACCAACCTGGATTTCTCCTGCCTAGCTCTCAACTAGAACTTAACCTGATTCCCAACCAGGTCTGCCTAACCTTCGAGTTAAGTCTAGTCTCTTGGTAGACTTCCACCTTGCCAGCGTGCGATCTCCCCGATCTACCTGGACTTTACCTAGTCCCACTAGGTGTGCCTAGTCCCACTAGGTCTTTTTTCATGCCAGCGTGCGATCTCCCCGATCCACCTGGACTTCACCTAGTCCCACTAGGTCATTTTCCATGCCAGCGTGCGATCTCCCCGATCCACCTGGACTTTACCTAGTCCCACTAGGTGTGCCTAGTCTCACTAGGTCTTTTTCCATGCCAACGTGCGATCTCCCCGATCCACCTGGACTTCACCTAGTCCCACTAGACATCATACGACATTCAAACATAATTATCAAACATCGAAACATCCAAACATAATCTCACCAAGCTTATCAGACATCTGCTCACCCGAGCCTAGTCAACCTAGGTCAACCCTGACCTAACCAAGATTGCACCAACAATTTGCTCTTTACACGTTTTGACTAACAGGACGCGATTCAGAATGAAAACGGAGGAGATTTGGAGCGAAATGGGAGCTTGAGCACAAGACGGAGTAGGAAGCAGCTGACCACATGGCTGTGAGCTTTGGCCGTGCAGAAGCGCACGACCCATGCAATTGTTGTCGTAACCCCCATGGCACAATCGTGCAACTATTTTCCAGTGACGCACTGGGGCTTTGCGGGACCACATGGCCCGTGCGGCTACCGCCGCTCCTGCACGGTACGATCGTGCAAATCTGCACGACCCCGACTATAAAAGGGCCCCCTTCCCCTAGGGCACATATCTTGGGCTTTGGATTAGCCCTCCATTGTCTTAGCGAAGGGTTCTCCCCTCTAGGGGAGACCCTAGAGCTGCCGCCGCTGAAGCCCTTGACAATTCGTCCATTTCTGGAGTGAGGAGATCCTCCAAGAAGACCAGCGACACCTCAATAAGCTTTCTCTTCCTTCCCGCTCTTGTTTGGGGTTATAGAAGCTTTATATTTTGTCTTCTTATTGTTTCTTCCTCTACAATGGAGTAGATTCTACATATCATGGATGTAGGGAGTAGTTAGGATGTGATGATGTTATATGAACTATGTATTTGTGCATTTTCTTATTCAATGAAATGTCCATGACTTGTTCTATTTGTAATATGCCTTGTATATGTTTCTTGAAATGGGTGTGTGGTAAATACATATAGTTGTAAGGGTTTGACTACCACGTAGAAGGAATGTTTGAGATTGTATGACCGGGGAGCCTTCCTGACAGATGCTACCTTTAATCGGATATCTCGGGTATTGTCTCGAAATGGAGATCAATCCCTTACAAGAGATTAGCTAACACAACTTAAAGGGTTCTCCCTATCCCGTATTAGGAAGTGTTTAGTGTATCCTAGAGATGTATGACCAGGAGTCCTTCGTGACAAAGGATTATCTTTAACCGGACTCTCTAAGTTACCTCCTTTACTTAATGACATTAGATGTCCAAGGGGAAAGCACTCCGGTACACTTCTATAGGGTTAACACCGATACTTAGTTAGGATCTGTATGAGCACGCAAACATGGAGATTAGGATATAAAAAATCTATAGGGCATCAACTAGCATCGTAGAGAAACCGAAATCCTAGATTCCACCTATACAATCCTTCCCCAAGAGAACAACTCTTCCTTTCTCTCTCTTTTCTCCTCTCTCCTCTATCTTGAGCAAGCTTTCATATCCAACCATACGATCGTCTAAATAACTTGTCTTTGCATAATTGACTAGTGTTTGATCAACAATCCCAATTAATATGATAACTTTCTATATTACTTGACGATATTTTCGTGTGCTTGCGGATGCACTACCAAATTTTTGGTGTCGTTGTCAAGGATTATTCATATTAACATTAGTCGATAAGCAAATTAACTAGTCTAGAGACATTTTTCATTTTTTTATTTATAGCATGCTTTTCCATTTCTCTTTCTTTTATTTCTGAATTTCTTTTATTTTTCTTATTTTTAGTTTTACATTGGCTAATACAAACTTTGTTTGGTGCCTTGGTTATTTTATATCATAGATATCTATGTGTTTTAATATTAGTACTCCCCGTGCCTTTTGATTCTTGTTGTTGCTATTTTAGGGAAGACTAGAAATTTTTTTAATACATAACCATGTATCTATATGCTCATCTTTCTAAAAACTTCATTGAGGACTACAATTCAGCAGAAGATCAATATGAGTTTCTCTGCAGAATTTATGGTGGCAAGACTCATCCAGCTGCAATATGACATTTATTTCACCAAGATGCTAATGCTCCCGTGGAACTTCAATGCTTATTTTAACCTGGACATCAAATTATGGATGAACCAACTCTAAGCACTTATAGCTACTATTGGGAAAATCTGCAAACTCAGAACTTCCAACCTCAACAATTCCCCGAACATCTTACATATTTCCAACCATAGTAGCATGACCCTGAACCACCTCAAAATTGAATGGATCATGAAGACTTTGAGTATAGAAGCATACAAGACGTTGAGCATACATTTTATACATGCCAGAGTCCGTCAAAATTTCAGGATGATTCACACTTGACGGACCACATAAATCTCAACACATTGAGATGACTTCCTGGAAAGATTTCCAAGATGAAGAAACTTCTATTCCCAATTAGATGTACACCACAACATGAATTAGAGGATCTTATGGTGTAACAAAAGATCATGTTTCTCCGATCCCTGCAACAAATCGATGCATCAAGTCATAATTTGGAGACACAATCAAATCTTATCTCAGAGGAGATGGATTGTAAAGATGAAGATGACTTTGTTTATGATTTAGCGGCTCTAAAAAACTCCTCTATTATGTTGAGTGATGAGGGAACATCTATTGAGACTCTAGATTTTGACAAGTCTTTTAATGCACCGCCGCCCATTCTTGATAATGTTCTTGATGTAGCCCCCGACATTGGTGCGAATGATATATGCTTGATTGATGAGACTATTGAAGGGACCAATATTAATGATGGAAGCCTTATAGTGGAGTGTACATCAAGAATTTTTGGAGAGGTTGCTATCATATCGGGCATGGATGAGATTATTAAAGTGCAACCATCTGGGTGTGAAGTGGTGGTTAGTGACGTAAAACTTCCACCTTCGACGAAGTCTAGATTTACAATGAAAGAGGCCCTAACATCATTTGTGTTAGTCATACTCCTAGCCTGTGTGCTAAGTCTAAACCGTCTCCGACTTCCAAAGCGAGCGTACAAGGAGACACTAAAGGAGAGTGCTTTACTTCATCCTCTGCTAAAAACTCTCTCCCAACCTTAGGAAATTGAAAAGATAGTCCGAAAGTATCTCACTCTAACCAAATTTAGATTTCAATGAGTTCTCTATGGTGGTCAAGCTGATGACCTAAAACAAGCACGTCTTGGGAGCCAACCCAAGTTCCTTCTATGTTTTCATTATAGTTTTTAATTTTTATCTAGTTTCATGACTCAACCCTTTACTAATTTTTCTTATCTATTTGCCTCTGCTAAAAGCTCCCTCTCAACCTTGGGAAATTAAAAAGAAAGCCTGGAAGTATCTCACTCCGGTCAGATCGAGATTTCGATGAGTTCTCCAAGGTGATTGAGCTAATGACCTAAAATAAGCGCATCATGGGAGGTAACCCAAGTTCCTTCTACACTTTGATTTTAGTTTTTAGTTTCTATCTAGTTTCATAACTCAACTTCTCTACTTATTTTTCTTGTCTATTTGACTCTATAGGATTCAAAGCCAAAGAAGAGTATGTTGAGGCAATCTATGGTCCATAGGATCATGTGTTTTGATATTTGGGCAAAGAGTTTAAGTTAGGTTCACCCTTATATTTGATATGTGTATTTGAGTGTGCAGGTTCTGCAGGATACACATAGACTTAGCTTGATGACTTCGGGTCCGGTGAAGGATGGTGCGTCCAAGGGACCATGGACAAGAAAGGAACAACGAGCCGAGAAAAGCACACTTCGAGGCATATGCGAATGATGGCATGTGGAGATGAGTCGCGGACTTGTATGCATCTGAGGGGCAATAGCCAAAGTCGAATAAGGCTTGAAGACAATAGGTCGAGGCTGCAAGAAGAGTTAAGTGAGACGTTAGGGTCCGAGTGCTGAGTGAACTGTACTCGGGATAAGAAACCCTAGGTTTAGGGTTTGGTCAGTCGACTGATGTGGGATCAGTCGACTGGTAGAGCTCACAAAAAGATCAGTCGATTAACCTTTTATGTAGTCGACAGATGACGGTTGGAACTCAAACGTTGGGTTGTAACATTCGAATTCAGTTGGATCAGTTGACTGGTGTTAGAACCAGTCGACAGGTAATGACTAGTTTAGTCACGAGCTCTATTTAAGAGAGCTTGGTTTAGCTAGCTAGGGTTGATAAATTGGTTAAAGGTCAATTAGTAGTCTTTGTGCACAGAGGTCTTGTGCAAGTTTGTGGTGAGGTTTCTCCACCCACAAGGAGCTACGCGAGCATAGGCGGAGGTTTTTGGGGGGGTCATCCACCGAAAGATCGGGATTGTCCACCTTACGGACAATCGTGGAGTAGGAGTTTTATCTCCGAACCACATAAATCGGTGTGTTCTCTTCTAGTTAGTTTTAGTTAATTGTTATTTCCGCATTGCGCACTAACTTGTAGGAAGAGAACCATGAATTGAGTGGGTGATCAGTTATTCACCCCCTCTAGCCATACGATCAAGTTCCAATAAGTAGTATCATAGCGAGGTTTGCTCATCTACGGACTAATTGCCGGGAGAGCAAAGCGCTAGAGGAAAATGACGGTTGAAGAAAGAATGGGGGACGACATCACTATTCCACCTCCATATGATCGTGAGAGTTTTGACTATTGGAGGTTGCGGGTGAAGACATGGTTCGACATGGATTGGGATTTGATGATTGCACTCGAAGAACCATTTGAAGCCTCAAAAGACAAGCATGGGAAGAAGCTCCGACCATGCTATTGGATCAAGGTGCAACAATCACAATCAAAGGCAAGAAGGTAATATCAATTTTGATTAATATTTTACCTAATGATGTGATTAGCCGTGTAGGTGAATATAAGAATGCTCATGAATTATGGAGCAATGTGATTGCTCTTCATGAAAACCCTACACGAGTACAAGAAGAAGAAGATCTCAAGGAGATAAGCTTAATGGTCCAAGAGGAGGAGAAGGACCAATCGGATGAGGAGATAAGCTCAACATCCGAAGAGGAGAAAGAAGAAGAAGAATCATTCATCTTCTCAAGTGAAGTGGCACAAGAAGATGAAGAAGCATCATCCACTTCATCCAATGTTGAAGAAGAAGCCAAGACAAATGAAGAAGAGATCTTGGAAGTCAACCTTACAAGCACCTCCACCAAAGCAAAATCAAAAGACCATATCATTTGCTTTGGGTGCAATGAAAAAGGATACTATAAGGACAAGTGTCCAATGGGTAAAAAAAAGAGGTAAATCCTAAACCCTATTCAATTACTTTAGATTCTAATATGGGTTGTAGGAAAAAGAAGAAGAAGAAGCACATTCAGTGCTTCACATGTGGTGAGTGGGACCACTACCACACCAAAGGCTCAAGGAAGGGAAAATTCAAGAAGTTGGAGCATTTGAGGAAATGAGAGAAGAAGGAGAAAAAGAGGAACTTACATCAAGGGGGAGCTACAAGGGTAAGGGAGGTAATCCCTAAGTTGAAATGTAATTCAAATTTAAACTCTTCCATGTATGTTAGGAATAATGTAAATTATTTGCCCATGTATAATTTTGGATTTAAATATCATGATAGGACTACGGTTAACAATGCATATCATAATCCTAGGCAATCTATGCATCATGATAAACTTAAAAATATTAGACCTAAGGACCAAGACATTAATCCCAAGAAAGAAACACACATGCCTAGAATAGTAGGTCTAGGAATGTCCATGGTGGACATGTTAATTCTAGGTTTATGAACCTTGAAAGGAAAAAATCAAGCTTTGAGGGAAAAGCTTGAGAAATTAGAAAAAATCCTAGATAGATTTACTATTGGATCCAAGAGGTTAGATAAGTTGTTTGGGAGCCAAAGACCCAACAATGATAGATCGAGGTTGGGATATCGATTTAGGTTCTCCAATACTAAGGAAAAGTCATATGTAAGAGTGTCATATGACTATAGCAAAGGGAAATCTAAAAATAGCATGGGAGTGTCATTTAAGAGTAAAAAGACTTTAACCAAGGACAAGATGTCCAAGGTTAAAGGGAAGAAGATCTTAACTAAGAACAAAGTGTCAAAAGTTAAGAAGGTTAGGTTTGTAGGTCAAGAATCACCGGAGGTATCCGATGTGGCCTAGTAGTTATGGATGAGTTACCTAAGGAGGTGTCTAAGGCTAAGAGCTCAAGGGTGAGCTCTAAGATCCAATTTGGGACCCATGATCAATGGATCTCGAGAGGATATCTCCTAGAGGTCTAGAGAGATCATGGAGTGTACCAAAGGGTTTGAAGACGGATTTGAGTCTCAATCCTTGGATTTTGGCACATGTTGTTTGTGTTTCATGCATGAACATATGACTTTGGAGTCATATTACATGAAAATTAGTTTTTGATGTATAAATGTCATATAAATCAATGCTAGAGATGCATTGTGGTTTGGTATGGGCAAATATATCAAGAGGAAGTCAAAACTAGGACTTTAGATCAAGGTTCAATTGAACTATTTAGCTAGTTTTGAATTTTATGTCAATCTTGGGATCCAAGTTATATACATTTTTAAATGTATTTTTTCCAAGTAGACACGGGTACCACAAACCTCTCCACAAAATTTGAGAATTTTTGGAGATTTATGAAATTTCTGGATCATTTCTGAAATTGGGTTCAGAATGTAGAAATGGGTTATTTTTTTGAGTATTAGTCGATTGATGCAGAGGGCAGTCGACTGATAATTCTGTGAGTTACTTTTTGGTAGGGGTCAGTTGATTGGTAACTATCTTAGTCGACTAACACATGCTGAAATTATTTTCAGCAGAGTCGAAAAGTTCCTAATGATATCAAATATGTGTAAATCTTATGGGGGATTAATACACAATGTTTATAGTCATTAGAGAGGTTAAAGAATCCAATAATTATGATATTGTTGGAGTTCTTTTTGATGTATGGAAAAGGGAGAGAAGTGTTAGGTTTAAGTAGGAAACCAAATACGCCTTTGCAAGAAATCCTAGGTCAAGGGGAGACTTAGGTGAAGGGAGAGCATTGTTGCTCATTTATTGGTGAAGGGGAAACCTTATGATAGGTTCTTTAAAAGCCTTTATAAGTCCAATGTAGGGGAAACCTTGGAGGGATTCTTAAAAAACCCTTGGTAAAAAATCCTAACTCATTAGGGAGTCTAGGTGTAGGGATCCCTTGTGTTAGGATCTATGCATTGTTTGCATTGTATTTGCATATGCATTGGCGGTATAAGTCCAAGGTGTAGCCTTGGCAATGTAAGTCCAGTTTATTTAGCATTGTTATTTGCTATTTATTTTTCCTAACTTAAACATATTGCTAAACATCACAAAGGGGAAGATTGTTGAGACAATCTATGGTCCGTGGGATCATGTGTTTTGATGTTTGGGAAAAAGGTTTAAGTTAAGTTCACCCTTGTATTTGATATGTGTATTTGAGTGTGCAAGTTCTGCAGAATACACATAGACTTAGCTTGATGACTTTGGATCCGGTGAAGGATGGTGCGTCCGAGGGACCGTGGACAAGGCAGGAACGATGGCCGAGGGAAGCACACTTCGAGGCATACACGAAGAATACCATGTGGAGATGAGCCGCGGGCTTATATGCATCCGAGGGACAAGAGCCAAAGGCGAAGAAGACTTGAAGGCAACAACTCGAGGCTGCAAGAAGAGTCAAGTGAGTCGTGAGGGTCAGTGCTAAGTGAATTGTACTCGGGATGGAAACCCCCCAGGTTTAGGATTTGGTCAGTCGACTGCTTTGGGATCAGTCGACTGGTAAAGCTCACAAATAGATCAGTCGACTGATCTTCTATGCAGTCGATTGGTGTCGGCTGGAATTCGAACGTTGGGCTGTAACATTCGAATTCAGCTGGATCAGTCGACTAGTGTTGGAACTAGTCGACTGATAACGGCTAGTTCAATCACGAGCTCTATTTAAGGGAGCTCGGTTTGGCTGACTAGGGTTGACGAAATTGGTCTTGGTTAAAGGCCAATTAGTAGTCTTTGTACTCAGAGTTCTTGTGCGAGTTTGTGGTGAGGTTTCTCCACCCACAAGGAGCTACGCCGGAGGTTTTCTGGAGAGTCATCCACCGAAGGATCGGGAATGTCCACCTTATGGACAGTCATGAAGTAGGAGCTTCATCTCCAAACCATGTAAATCGGTGTGTTCACTTCTAGTTAGTTTTAGTTTAATTGTTATTTTCACATTGTGCACTAACTTGTAGGAAGAGAACCGCGAATTGAGTGGGTGATCGGCTATTCACTTCCTCTAGCCATACAATCAAGTTCCAACAAAGTATAGATACAAGCTAGAGAAGAGTGACTTGTAATGATTTAAGTATTTGACAAAATCCACTTTTTAATACACTTAACTTTTGAACATCCTCTATATTAGTATTTTGTTTTCATTGAGATAATGAAAAGTTAAGTCTAGGGGGATGCATGTGTGCATTGGGTTATAAGCTAATTTTAGCTATATTTTCCAATTTTACTTGTGTTTTCCTTTTATAATAAAAATTTCATGGTTGAATCATTTATCATATTATATTGTCTTGTTCTCAAGTGAAAATACTAGCACGTTTATTCTTCATTCATGTTGTTTGGTTTAATGTTAGTATGCTTGGTGAATGATTTTTCTTTATCTTTAGTAGCACGAAGTGAGTAAAATTTTATTAAAATATTTGAGTGTTGGCCTAGTTTTAAGATTTTTTTTTCAGTTTGCCTAGTTGGGATAGCAAATAACTCAATAAATAGTCATGATTTATAGAAATAGTTAGTACTTGTGTTCCCTTAGTGATCTATTAGACTACAGCTTGGTTACTGGATGAGCCTCAAGTCATGTCAATTTACTTGGAAAAATCATAATATCCCTGCATTTGCATTTGTATATATATGCAAATGTGTTAGTGCTACACTTTTAAAGCACAAAAAAAATTATATGAATAAGGGATAGAAAAAATAGTATTGTGAGTGGAAACTAGTAACTTACCCCTTTGAGACCGAGTTAGGTTATTAGGGAAATAAATACTAAGTTTCTCTTGATTCTGAGCCTAACTTTGAGACCTTGGGTAGTTTAAGAGGAAGGAATCAAGCACAAGGTAGGTGTTGGGGCAATCAGCCCGGGTATGATTTGGAGGATCATGGTTTTAATGTATGTGGTCAATATGATTAAGTTAGGGTTTGTTGTTGGACTAATATGTGTATGTGAGTGTACATGTACACATAGACTTGGTTGGATGTCTTCAGGTGAAGGGTGGCATGGAGGCAAGCTGAAGACTTGTGTGCGCATCCGAGGGACCATGCACAGAGACGATGAGCCAAGGGACGCGGACTTCGATGCATGCATGAAGGATGGCATGGAGGCAAGCTGGAGGCTTGTGTCCGCATCTGAGGGACGGGAGCCAAAGACGAAGAGGGCGTGAAGGTAATAGATCGAGACTATGGATTGAAGAGTCGACCAGGTCGTGAGGGGCCGAGTGAGTGTTCATACTCAGGGACTAAGCCGGGAGGGTTCGAGTGCGGAGAGAAATGTACTCGGGAAGGGTAACCCTAGGCTTAGCAGGGGACCAGTCGACTGCTATGGGAGCAGTCGACTGGTAATGGCTGGGGATTCGAACGTTGGCTGTAACGGTTAAATCTGAGTGGGACCATTCGACTGCTCCAGGGGCAGTCGACTGGTAGCGGTCATTTACTACTCGAGCTATATTTAAAGGAGCTCGTTTAAGGCTACTGTTCCTTGACGAGACTTGCTTGGTCAAAGCTTGTTAGTAGCCTATTGTACTCAAGTAGTGTCCAGAGCTTGTGGAGAGGTTTCTCCACCCACAAGGAGCTACGAGATTTAGCTGGAGGTGCTCCGGGGAATCATCCACCGATGGATTAGGGATCACCCACCTTACGGGCAACCGTGGAGTAAGAGTTATATCTCCGAACCACGTAAATAGGTGTGTCTCAGTTGTTAGTTTTGTTTTTTACTTAATATTTTCTGCTTGCGCACTAACAATTGTAGAAAGAAAACGAAAAGTTGCTATTCACCCCCCCATCTAGCAAGCTACATCGATCTAACAAGTGGTATCAGAGCTTGGTGCGCTCATCTACGGACTAACCGTCGAGGGAGCAAGAAAGCTAGAGAGAAAATGATGGAAAACAAGCTAGGGGATGATATCAACACACCACCCTGTTGGTGCTGGAAGTACCAAAGTCAAACCTGTGTTTTGATAATGGTAAAGGGTTCAGAAGTTATGGTGGTGTCGTGATCTAACAAGCTTATTAAGTGTGCAGGAAAGTCCTAAGTACACTAGGCAAGAAGTCCTGGCAAAGGGCTGGGCAAGAAGTCCTGGCAAAGGGCTGGGCACCAAAGACCTAACCGGAAGTTGGGCAAGAAGTCCTTGTTGCGGACTGGGCACGAAGACCTGATCAGAGGATTGGGCAAAAGTCCAACCGGAGGAGCCGGTTGACAAAGAGGTAAATTCTCTCGAGAGGAGTAGGTGAGGACGCGTTCCTCGTAGGAGGGAACATTAGGCGTCGGTTCGACCTAGGGTTCCATTTGGGAGACTCAAAGTCACAACCAAGACAGCTTAGGCTGTAAATAATGTCTAACATACTTGCTTCTTGTGTTTTGGAACTAACCTTGGTTGTAGGGAACGAAGGAAAGGTGTTTCTGCAGCTCAGGCGCCTCAATGGAGTGAGGCGCCTCACTGGGCTAGGTGCCCGTATGGATACGGGCACCCCGGTACAAGGCAAAAACAAAACCATCGAAGCAAATTGCCACGAAGCCTCTGGACCAAGTCAGCTCAGGCGCCTATGTTAACACAAGCGCCCCCATCAGCTCAGGCGCCTCATTGAAGGGGATAAGTGCTGACCGAGCCTGTGGATTGGAGTTCTCACAGGAGAGGCCATGTGTCAGGCGCCCCCATCAATACAGGCGCCCCTATGGCTGCTATAAATAGGGGTTCACCCCCAAGGCTTCAAACAATCTCGCTCACATCGCCCCCAACACTTTCGTTCAAGTGCTACACTCTGACAAGCTCTGACCTCGTGATTCCAGCGCCGACGATGACCCGCTGCTCCGAACCTTCATCCACCTTGAGCGTTGATAACATTTAATTACGAAAAGTGTTGTACTTGCACTTTCAATTCTATATCTGTATTTGAACTTGTAAAAGCTTTTTACGAATATAGAATTGCCCAACGTAAACAGTCAAGGACCATGGGCCTTGGAGTAGGAGCCGACCGCGACTCCGAACCAAGTAAAAAGAAACTTGTTTTAGCGATTGTTTTCTTGTTTTCTGCTGCGTAATCGCTCTACTTTTCCGAAAAATTTTAAGATCGATATTCACCCCCCTCCTCTATCGATTTTCTCCGATCCAACACACCCTCCTATGACCATGAAGATTTTGGATATTGGAGGACAAGGATGAAGACTTAGCTTGGAATGGATTGGGAGTGTGTGATGACAATAGAGGAACCATTTGAAATTCCAAGAGACAAGCACAGAAAGAAGTTTTGCCTAGATATTAGACAAAGGAGCAACAAGAACAATCTAGGGCAAATGAGAACGTAATTGGTATTTTAGTAGATATTTTGCCTAATAATGTTTTGAGTGGTGTAGGGGAGTATAAGAGTGCCTATGAGTTGTGGAACAAAGTGGAAGAATTTCATAAGAACCCTACACAAGCTCAAATGATTGAAAAGTCAAAAGAAATAGGTTCCATGGTTCAAGAAGACCAAAATGAAGGAGGATTATCAATCTCATCAAGTGAAGTGGAAGAATTAAGTGAAAGATCATCCACCTCATCAAGAGAAGGAGAAGAGGTGTCAATTTCGAGAATTGAGGGGGAGAAGAGACCCTCATCCATACAAGAGCAAGAGAAAGCTCCAACCTCCACCAAAGCCAAATCAAAAGAGCACATCATATGCTTTGGATGCAACAAGAAGGAGCACTACAAGGACAAGTGTCCACTAGGTAAA
Organism: Boesenbergia rotunda; assembly: GCA_024364735.1. Lineage (NCBI taxonomy): Eukaryota > Viridiplantae > Streptophyta > Magnoliopsida > Zingiberales > Zingiberaceae > Boesenbergia > Boesenbergia rotunda. The sequence goes on along the minus strand of JAGFNQ010001160.1, from coordinate 495,799 downwards.
AAGGAGATAATCCCTAAACCCAAGTCCATTAATTTAAAATCTAATGTGGGTTGTAGGGAAAAGAAAGAAAAGAACCACATTAAGTGCTATACTTGCGGGGAGCTAGGACATTACCACACTCAATGTCCAAGAAAAGAAGAACTAAAGAAAATGGAGCACTTAAGAAGATGGGAGAAAGAAGAAAGGAAAATGAGCTCACATTAAGAGGGAGCTACAAGGGTAAGGGAGGTAATCCCTAACTTTACTTATGCTCCAAATGCTCTTATGAATGCTAGAATTAATAATGATTGCTTGCCTATGCGTGTTTTTGGTTTTAAATATCATGATAAAAATAAAAATACTATTGCACGCCAAAACACTAAAGATTATATGCTTCATGATAAATCTAAGGTTTCTAGACCTAAGGACCAAGACATTAACCCTAAGAAAGGGAGACACATGCCTAGAAAGATGAGTAGATCTAGAAATGATCAACATAGGAATGGTGATACTAAGGTTAGGAATTTAGAGAAGGAAAATCAAGTTTTGAGGGCAAAACTTGATAAACTAGAAAAGAACCTAGATAGACTCATTAGAGGATCCAAGGGAGTAAGCATGAGGCCAAATGATCAACACCTTAGAAGTGGTAGGCCGGGACTAGGGTACCACCCTAGGAAGTCAAATGTTAGTAAAATATCATATTCAAGGATACCTTATGCTTATGGTAAAGAAATGGTCAAAAATGATAAGGAAAAGTCATTTCAAGAGAAAAAGAAGGATGTGACTAAAGAAAAAGTGTATAGAGTTAAAAGAGTGATAGTTGAAGATCAAGAAGCACCGGAGGAACACCGGTGTGACCTTGCAATTGTAAGTAAGTTACCTAGGGAGGTAATTAGAGCTTGGAGCTCAAGGGAGAGCTCTAGCAGCCAAAATGGGATCCGGTCAATGGATCTCAGGAGGTTTTCTCCTAGGAGATTAGATGGACTATGGAGTATGCCAAAGGGTTTAAAAGGCTGAGGTTAGCCTTAATCCTAGGGAATGGGCACACTAAAAAGGAGATTCATGGAGAGAAAGATGGAAATAGAATCATATTGGGAGAAAATTGGTTTTTAAAAGTGTAAATGTCATATAACTTGGTGCTGGAAATGTATTATGGTTAGGCATTGGAAGGTACATCAAGGAGAGGCCAAAATTAGGACTTTTGGTTAAGGTTTCAATGATATAATTTAGGAAGGATTAAATTTTGTGCCAATCTTGGGATCTGGAGTAGATTTGTTTGAAAACATATTTTTCCCAAGTAGACATAGGTTCCACAAATCTCTCCACGAAATTTCAGATTTTTTTGGAGATTTGTGGAATTATTTAGGCATTTCTGAAATTAGGCTAAAATCCTGAATTTCAGGTATCAGTCGACTGACTTAGGGGTAGTCGACTGGTCCAGGACCGGGAACATTCTGTTTTTTTATCAGTCGACTACCCGAGGGGAAATCGACTAATCTTACCTAGAGAACATTTTGTTTGTTTTGCTAGTCGACTGCCCTAGTCCGCGGGTTCTATTAAGGATTAGACCGCGCGGGGGTGGCCAAAACCTAGGGTTTTGCGTGCCAATCCCCTGCGAATACTTCCTCTCCCCAACCTCCTCTCTTGTTCTAAAGCTCTCCCACGACCTAGAGACTCCTTCCTAGCCTTCTCCTAGCCTCCTCCATCTCCGATCTACACCTAGGGTTCATAGAGTCTCTCCTTTCAAGCCGATCTTCACTCAACTTCATCATGCAATGATTGGGAAAAAGGTAACATCTTATACAGTTCAATCTTTCCCATTTAAATCATGATTTGGACTAATGTGTCTATTTTTGCATGTTTTTCTTTATCTTCTTCTTTTGTGTGGTGATTTGGTATACATGCATTTGCATATAATATGTTAGGTTGGCTTCTAAAAGGTCGAGGGGGTGAGGGTTCATCCCAACAAGGTCGGGTAGACTCAGGGGAGTCTCAGTTCCGATCCGTGGAGTGTCGGAAGAGATTCAACGAAAATGAATTTGTATTAATGAATTGTCGATATCTAAATAGGTCCTACTTTCAAGAGAAGACCCCCAGATTGCCGAGATGGTTACGCATTTTGGGATAGAGCATTTAGTATATTGTCAGCATGACATTAACCTAGACCTATGTAAAGAATTCTACGCAAATCTTACATGCATTGATCCTAATAATCACCTTTATGAGTCCATGGTAGGAGGAGTCTGCATTCCCTTCTCATCCATTATTTTAGGTGAATTCTTGGGGTGTAGGGCATCTGACAATGTTGTCAAATATTTCCCTAAGGTTGATGAGCCCCTTTCTTTTCATGATATCACTATCGATCAGATCCACATGCATTACTTTGGACAATATCGTAATATTTCAGAGCGCATTTTTGATGCTAAAAATATAAGTCTATTTAGTCATGTTTTGTATAAAATTGTCATAGAATGTATGTTAGTAATATGAGAGAAGTGTCCTAAGGCAATCGCCTTATGATTGTAAACATTTATTTTAATAAATGATAATTCACTATTTGAGTATACATGTTTATGTATTTGATTGGGATCTTAAACTCATTTACTGAATGTCCGCAATACAATTCACAGCATGAGAGAATTTGTGATGAATTCACAACTAGTGATTATCTCTACATGTGCAATTGTGAAGTATTGAAATTGTCCCTAGTCAATGAATTGATAAACACGGACACTATCAATTCTGTTGAGACTAGCATGGGTTATTCTCTAATCAGCTGATTCTCACTGGCTAGTGACATTGGGATGTCCGGAGATAAACATGAATGCTAGTTAAGGGAACTAGTTCATTGGAGTGACTGGCTGTAAAACTTCACATGGTAGTCTATATATAGACATGTCAGTGAAGTTCTTACCGCAGCTTAAGTGCGATGTTCCTTTGACTTGCGGTGTTCAAGTTATCTTGGTCATGGAGACTTATACTTTAACATCTTAAGCAAGCATCTCCAAGGAGGTGTGGACCCAGGATGATTGGGTATAAGCCGAAGTGCCCGAAGATGTTTGAACAGCCTACAAAGGATTCACCACTCCTTGCGAGGAGATGTATACCCAGGCCTATCGTCGGATTGTTACTCAAAGCCTCTGGCCAGAGCATGTCATGTTTAGAGTATGAGTCTCTTAAATACATGAGAGTAATTAGAAATCCAAAGGACGAGAGAACGTTACTTGGGCTAGGTGTGACGTAGTCAGCCTAGTGGGGACTGACACACATAGACCATGTCCTGAACCAAGTGGGTATAAGACGGTGAAGGGAATGAGACACGATTCATTAGAGCTGCTGAAGGGTTTCAGAATTATTTCTGAGGTCAACCGTTGATCTTTCGATTAATTGGGGGTCATGATGTACTACTAGGTGCCACTCATGATCGTTCTATAATTGGTTGATTATAGACGGCCAACATAAATCGAAAGCCTATTTAGTCACACGCACTACGAGTAATCCGAGGGATTTAAAACGAGTTGAAAATTGGATTTTCCGATCAAGAGAAATAAGTCGAATCTGAATTTGTCAGAGGCGCATCGGAAGCTTAAAATGGCTAAGTCTTTTGAAGACTTATTGGGCGAATTAAATAAGTTTAATTCGCGAGGAGAATGGCTTGGTGTGGCCGGCCAAAGAGGGTGTCCACCCTCTTTGGTTTGGCCGGCCACAATAAAGAGGGAAACCAATTTATTTGGTTTAAATTATAAAATAAATCAAGTGCGATTTGTTTTATAAAATTATGGATAAATAAATTGATATAAAGAAATTTATATAAAAAGATTTATATAAAGAAATTTATATAAAGAAATTTATAGAAATTTATTCTTTTTATGGAAATTAAAATGAACCATGGATTGGTTTATTTTATTTTATAAAATCAATTATGAATTGATTTTTCCATGATAAGAAAAATTTATATAATAAATTTCTTATAAATTTTATTCCATAATAAAAGGAGAGATGAGTTTGTTTTATTATAAATTTAGTTATAATAAAATTTGGCATAACAGAATAATTCATAAGAAAATTTATAGGATAAATTTCTTATGAAAATTCCGTTAAGAGGAGACTTGGCAATGGAGAGGCTACTATATAAAGGAACCAAGGCAAGCCTTGAATTCTAATTAATCAAGAGATTAAGAAGCTCTCTCTCTCTCTCATTCTCTCCCTCTCTCTCTCTAGGGCCGGCGCCCACCCTATCTCTCTCTAGGGCCGGCGCCCCTTCTCTCTCTAGGGTCGGCACCCCCTTTCTCCCTCTAGGGCCGGCGCCTTCTTCCTTGCCGTGAGCCACCACCAAGACGAAGCGGGTCGCGACTCCTTCTTCCCTTCACGGAATCTTGATTCCATTATTTGGTGGTTAGTTTCTATCTCTCTCTTTTGATATTCTAGTTGTGCCTTTAGAGAATCTAGTAGTTCTCATCGTCACAAAACTCGTGGCTTTGCGAAGTCATCCCGAAGAGAACTCGACGTGGACGCGAATAGAGGCGGAGCTTCCAAGGGACGCTACGGTTGGATCTCGTCCCTTACTTCGAGTTACGCGAGGTATTAAGTAAATTAGTTTACTTTCTGCAAAATTTTAATTTATGATCATGTCCACACATCATAAGGTCGCATGCTAGATACGTGGTTAAAAATAATTTGAGAAATTATTTAATGCTAATTCTTCCGCTGCACGTAAATATTTTAAAATTTACGAACCCGTATCCTTGTCAACATGCACCCGGTCCCAACAATGTATACTACCCATTGTCACCAAGGGGCGGGTAAGGATTCGATTACCACACTTGGTGATGATGTATGCATTAGAGAGGAGGCTAGACATTGATGTCACCCTGCATGCGTTCACATCTATCTGTCATTTTTTCCATAGTGAATGGGAAGATTTACATGCCATTCTGCCATGTCCTGACCGAGTTCTTCGAGTCTCGAGGTATACGCACATCTAGTGGTCAGGTCCGTCACCTGTCAAAGGACTACGATCAGATTGGCACACGCCAGTTATCCTTGGCAGGGATAGAGTGCAGACAGGGGGAGTTTGTTTGGAGGCAGCGCCCTGAGTCCTCCAGATCAGATGAGGAGCCTGCTGATGGAGTTACACGAGAGGAGTTCTCTCAGCTTCGGTCAGAGGTTCATGGCCTCCGGGAGGACCTCCACAATTTTCATCAACAGCATTTGGGCTTCCAGCAGTCCATTCAGGAGGAGGTTCGTGGCGTCTCACAGTACTGTCAGGGGTTCCGGAGCCAGCAGGATTAGATGCTCGAGATGATACGGCAGCTGCACCTCACGTATTAGGCCCCTCCTCCTCCTTCAAATGATGGCATGCAGTAAATAGGACTTGACTTGTTGGTTTAGTGTTGAGAGTATTCTACTTGGATGTATTTTTATCTCTCAAACATTGTTTCATTTTGGGCTATGTATTATTTGATTACTTCAGGGCTACGACCCTTGTGACACTCTTATGCTTTACTTTGACTTATGCATGAACTTTTGAATTTATGTTTATATTGTCTTCATTTCAATTCATGATGTGTTGATTGAAATGATGTTTTATTGAAATTCATGGATTGCTATTAGATTATAAGATACGACTTTAACTTAAAATCCTTGATTATGTTTTCATGCTACTTTTGCTATTCTTGTGTCATGACTAGATTATCATTTAAATTTATGAAGTGCTATTAAATGATGAGATATGACTTTGAATTAAAATCTTTAGTTATACTTTCATACTCATCATATCAGGTTTTAATTCATGGTATAATGATAAGTGTATGGAATAAAGTTGTGTTAATATCATAGAATTTAAGGAGGATCATGTATATGTCTCTAGGGTTAAGAGATAAATAGGGGAGGTTTGTATCATATTGCGAATACATAAGGAAAACGGAAGACTTGATGGCAATTCCATGTGTAAAATAGTATTGGATGGTTTGGACAAACACATGGAATCATGTAGAGTTTTCAAAGTTGATACAAAATGTCAAGTTTTGAGGAAATTAGAGTTTGTACTAAAAGTCAAGCACATTTGATATTTTTCATGAAACTATATTTTTCTAGGATAGAGTATATCCTAACAAATGTGCTTGCAAAATTTTAGATTTTTTCGGATTTTCTAGAATTTTCTAGAAGTTTCTGAATTTGGGCTGAGAATTCAGAATTGGCAGTACAGTCGACTGACCTGGGGGGCAGTCGACTGATGTCTCTGTGGGTTGCGGAAACAGAGGGAAACCAGAGGTCAGTCGACTGCCCCAGGGGCAGTCGACTGGTAAGGCTGCATATTGATTTCTGAGGGGGTTTTCATAAATTGGTTGAGTTCTTTTTAGCACTAGGATTAGGATTGCTTGGGGCAATCTTTTTGATGGTGTCAAAGGAGGAGAACATGGGTGTTAAGTTAGGTTTAACTTGACAAAAGAAAGTGTGTGTTATGGAGTTAAGTTGGGTAGAACTTAACTTGAGTTTATAGTGTTAAGTTGGAAGGAACTTAACTTACTTAACTTGGTGTTGGTTGTGAGAATTGAAAATTGGGAGAAAGCATAGGTTAAGGGGGAGGTTGCCTCTTGTTTGTTATGCTTTAATTTTCAATTGCTATTGCTATTGCTATTGTTGCTTTTGTTTACCTAACTTAAGCATATTGCCACACATCAAAAAGGGGGAGATTGTTGGGGCAATCGACCCGGGTATGATCTGGAGGATCATGGTTTTGATGTGTGTGGTCAATATGATTAAGTTAGGGTTTGTTGTTGGACTAATATGTGTATGTGAGTGTACAGGTACACATAGACTTGGTTGGATGTCTTCAGGTAAAGGGTTGCATGGAGGCAAGCTGGAGGCTTGTGTGCGCATCTAAGGGACCATGCACAGAGACGATGAGCCGAGGGACACGGACTTTGAGGCATGCATGAAGGATATCATGGAGGCAAGCTGGAGGCTTGTGTGTGCATCCGAGGGACGGGAGCCGGGAGGGTTCGAGTGCGGAGAGAAATGTACTCGGGAAGGGTAACCCTAGGCTTAGCAGGGGACCAGTCGACTGCTCTGGGAGCAGTCGACTGGTAATGGCTGGGGATTTGAACGTTGGCTGTAACGGCTGAATCTGAGTGGGACCAGTCGACTGTGGGACCAGTCGACTGCTCCAGGGGCAGTCGACTGGTAGCGGCCATTTACTACTCGAGTTCTATTTAAAGGAGCTCATTTAAGACTTCTGTTCCTTGGCGAAACTTGCTTGGTCAAAGCTTGTTAGTAGCCTATTGTACTCAGGTATTGTCCAGAGCTTGTGGAGAGATTTCTTCACCCACAAGGAGCTACGAGATCTAGCCGGAGGTGCTCCGAGAAATCATCCACCGACGGATTAGGGATCGCCCACCTTACGAGCAGCCGTGGAGTAGGAGTTATATCTCCGAACCACGTAAATAGATGTGTCTCAGTTGTTAGTTTTGTTTTTACTTAATATTTTCCGCTTGCGCACTAACAATTGTAGGAAGAAAATGAAAAGTTGTTATTCACCCCCCCCCTCTAGCAAGCTACATCGATCTAACAGTAGGTAGGTGTTTATCATCGAGAGCATAGGAAGCACAATTAGATAACAACTTAACTAGACATGGAGATTGAAACTTAAAGGACTATAATCACTTTAGCAGTGAGTACGGAGAATTGCTACTTAGGCCACACTCAGATTGTTTTGGTATCCTATTTATCAATGAAACTATTTGATAGAGTTAGATTAATTCACTAAGGATGATGATGTACTATACTAACAGATGAGTAGATTGTAGATTTTTGCTTGAGGACAAGGAAAAGTTTAAGTCTGGGGGTGTGATGTGCGTATATTATATATGATTTTATGCATTGTTTAATGCACATCTACTTGTATTTCATGAATATATCTTAATTTATTGTACTTTATTTTGTATAATTTCGCTACTATTTCTCATTTTTATTTGGAGATATGATCTTTGCTAGTTTTGATTGGCAGGACGCGATCTGGAGCGAAAACGGAGCAGATTTGGACCGAAATAGGAGCTAGAACGCAAGTCAGAGCAGGAAGCAGCCAACCACATAGCCAAGCTATGTGGTTTCACACGACTGTGCGCTTTGGCCGTGCAGAATCACATGGCGCTTGCGGTTGCTGCTGCAACCCGCACGGGGTCATGTGTAATCACATGCCATTGTACGTTGGGGTCATGCGAAACTGCACGGTCTGTGCGGCTACCGCCGCAGCCCGCATGGCACGGGCGTGTGGGATCTCACTATCATACGACCATTTTCCAGAAATGCACATACCGGGGTTGTGCAGGACCGCACACGCCAGGGCTGTGCGGGACCGCATGGCTCGTGTGGCTGCCGCCTTTTCCGCATAGCATGGTCGTGTAAATCTGCACAACCCGTGCGCCTGCCACATGACCCTGACTATAAAAGGGCCCCCTTCCCCTAGGACACATATCTTGGACTTGTGGTGAGACCCCCTTTGCCTCGGGGAAGGGTTCTCTCCTCTAGGAAAGACTCTAGAGTCGCAGCCGTCGATGCCCTTAACAATATATCCACCTTCGAAACGAGGAGATCCTCCAAGAAGACCGGTGACACCTCGATAAGCTTTCTCTTCTCTCTCCCTCTTGTTTAGGGTTGTAGAAGCTTTATATTTTATCTTCTTATTATTTCTTCCTCTACAATGAAGTAGATTCTACATATCTAGGATGTAGGGAGTAGCTAGGATATGATGATGTTGTATGAACTATATATATGTGCATTTTCTTATTCAATGAAATGTTCATGTCTTGTTCTATGTATAATATACCTTATATATGTTTCTTGAAATGGGTTTGTGCTAAATACATATAGTTATGAGAGTTTGGCTGTCACGTAGATGGAATGTCCGAGATCGTATGATCGGGAAACCTTCGTGACAGAGGTTACCTTTAACCGAACATCTCGAGCATTAGGATTTGGCCGCCACGTAAAAGAAATGTCCGAGATCATATGATTGGGGAGCCTTCATGACAGAGAACCTTTAATCGGACATCTCAAGCATTACTTTAAAATAGAGGTTAATCCCTTACAAGATATTAGCTAACACGACTTAATGGATTTCTCCCTATCTCATATTATGAAGTGTTTAGCGTAACCTAGAAATATATGACTGATGACCCTTAGTGACAAAGAGTTACCTTTAACCGGACTTTTTAGGTTACCTTCTCTATTTAATGACATTCGATACTTAAGGAGGAAGTATTCCGGTGCACTTCTGCAGGATTAACATCGGTACCTAGTTAGAATCTCTACGAACGCATAAACATGGAAATTAGTATATGAACAATCCATAGGGTATCAACTAACATTATAGTGAAACTGAAACCCTAGATTCCACCCCTCTGACCCTTCCCCAAAATTTTAACTCTTCCTTTCTCTCTCTCTTCTTCTCTCTCCTCTCTCTTGAGCAAGCTTTCACAACCAACCCTACGATCGTCTAGATAGCTTGCTTTTGCATAATTGACTAGTGTTTAATCAACCATTCCTATGGATACGATAACATTTTATATTACTTAACGACGTTTTCGTATACTTGCGGATCTCAATATCAAATTTTAAAACCAGCATCTACCTTCCCTGAAGGACGGAAGTCAGTTTTATAAGAGCACCAACCAACGCTTCCACCTCCTCATCCGTCCAATATTGTTTGTTTTTTCCTCTTCCTCGTGCAACTGATGGAGTAATTGTAGTCATCCTAACAAAACAAAATGATTAATAAGATTGGGTAATGTCAAATCTTAGATGATCGATCTAGTTTTATGAAAATTTCTTATTAGCTATCAGGATAAATTAAAAAGTATTCATGATAGACCATTTAAAAATCTAACGTGTCAGAATTCTTCATCCTACCAAAAAAAAAAATGACAATGTAAGAGTATGAAAGGAATATCATATTGGCATAAAGGAACTTTTTTAATCATTTATTATGTATAGTCCCAAAAAATCTAATAAAATCAGAACACGTATATAATGGCCGATGGATGAAGTTTCTAACAAAAAAAATATATAAAATCAATACACGTATATAATGACTAATTGATGAAATTTTAAACCAACAAAATATACATAAATAAACCAATATATGAATCTTATAATGTCGAGTACAATAAAATTGGTACCATCCAAATACATATATAAAATCAGAACACGCAATTGTTATAATAGGCTTATAAATTAAATCCCTTATATATTTTTTATTTATAAAGGGTATCTAAACTTGTGCCCGACTAATTCGTTTGGCTGATCGGTCCTGTCGCACAGCCTTCAACAAGAGTCTCCACCAGTCAACGAGGATAAATCACGGGACGGAGACACGTGACGACTTCACCACTGATGATATCGGTACCCGATGCCCCACCACACTGTAGCCTATGACGATTTCTTCTGTCAGCATACTGCGTGCTCTATTCGGGAGGAATCGAATCCGAGAAATGAGGGATCACCCAAGTGAGTCATTACCAATCGTGTCATGTCCGCGGAGGCACTCAATCACTTACATTGCCACTATTTCTAGTGGATCATGTGTTATACATATTGGTTACCGTATTATTTCCAAATGATGACCACTCATTGCTTGGATTAATTTTTGTAATATACTCTACTTCTTCATCATCACTTCCTCCATCAAATTCCTTTTCCTCATCTGCTATAAGTGACTCTTGTAGATCATAGCTCATAAACTTGTGAATCAAATTATGCATAAGACAACATTCCATGACAATGCGAACTTGGGTTTGAATGGAGAAAAATGATGGGGATGTAAGAATCTTCCATCTTCTCTTTAACAATCCAAAATATCTTTCTATAACATTCCTAACTTTGGAATGCTTCATGTTGAAATATTCATCTGATATCTCTCGTCGATGACCATGAAATTCTTTTAGGTGATATCATTGTCCTTGGTATGGGACAAGAAATCCATTTGCATTGACATATCCAAGTAAGTAATAACAATCTGAATAATAAAAGAAATTGTTGAGTAGCATTGAAAATTAAAAATAAAATTCATAGCAAGCTATACATTGTAAGGCAAATGTACCTCAAGGGACCAGCTTAGACCATGCGGTCTTGAGATCGCATCTCGAAGCACACGATCATCATGTGTTGAGCCCTCCCAACCAGGCAATACATATACGAGTTGTATGTTTGGACAACAAACACCTAATACGTTTGTTGAAATATATCCTTTTCTAGTGCGATAACGAGATTTATCTTCGGTAAGAGGTGTAATAACTTTAATTAACATTCCATCTAAGGCTCCTAAGCAATCCTATAAAGTTAACAAATATACGCTTAGCACTTATAATTGCATTACAATTTGGATTCACCATAGTAAACACTTTTTTATAAAAAAAAATGTATTGAAGTTGATGTTAGATGTAAAAAGTACCTAAAATATTTCCACTTTTCATCGACAATCCTGAATAATAGGTTCTAGCTTCTTGAGCAAATATGATATAATTTCAAAATTGCATGAAGAATTTGATGAAATTGCAGCTCATTATTTCTGTACTACGGTAAAAAAATGTAGGCTAATTGTTCTTTTTTTTTTTTTTGTGATCAGTCAAGGTATATATGAACATTGCTACACCCTCCTCTAAGGATGTGTTCTTGGTGGGTTTTATTTCTCCAATCTACTAACATATCACACAATATCCTAAAAGTTGCCCTATCCATGTGAAGTTGACTAATGTAAGCAAAATCACAATCCATTGTCAATCTACACATCCATCTCCTTCGATCGACCCTTTTTTCTTCTTTTGTTTTGATATGACGAACATTATCTCAAAGGTAAAGAACAAATGAGTATATAATATAGAGCAAATAACAAGACCAACATATTGTTTATTCTTTGTTGAAGTAATAATAGTTTCTTTAATTTTAGTCATAAAAAAATATCCAACAAGTAATTATATTGCAGAAACGATTTTTAAAATAAGAAACAAATCATGGGCATCATATATTGCAAGCAAATCTCTCAAGTACATTTTTTATATATGGCAAGAAGTCATGTTTGTCCTATTTTTTTTTCTAGAATTTTTTTCCTTTTCACATAAAACCAAAATAAACATGATATATATCACAGTTTTAGGCCCCAATAAAACCATCATCATAATCAAATTCTTACAAAAAAAAAAAAAATAATGCACAACTCGATAGAGTAATGGACAGAAACAACACAAAGTTATACGAGTTAATAACACATCATATTGTACTCCCAAGCTTGAGCAATTTCATATTTATGAATTCATACTGGGCTTCGAAACCGTCCAATACGAGTGCTTCCTGATTTACTTTGACGGCCGATAAAAACTTTCGCGAGATCGGACCGATCGTTTGAGATTAGAAAAAAATCACGTTAATCATTTTTTTATACTTATGAATTCATAAGCACAACTCTTCACCCTGTTTGGAAAGGAAGGAATTGGAATTCCCATGGGAATTAGAATTCAATTCCATCGTTTGGTAGTAATTTTCAGGAAGGAATTGCTAAGGAATTGAATTCCAATTCCTTTCAAACCCCTCAAAATAAATCACACCTAAACACATGTGATTTGTGAAAGGAATTGAATTCCTTTCACTTAAACAAATTAAATTACCAAATCGCCCTCTCACAAAATAAATCAAAGTTGCTCCGGCTCTATCCTTGCGGGATAAAATTATAAAAGTATAATAAGTGAATTGAATTGAATTGTCGTTTTATAATTATTCTAAATATGAGAATTGAAATTTAATTTCGGATGGAATTCAATTCTGGTCGGAATTGAATTCCAATTCCATACTTAAAAGTTTTGCAAGGTGTAACCCTTCCTCGCGTACCATCCTCAGCGAGGACGACCTCGATTTGTCGCCGCTGCTTCGAAGAACAAGAAGAACCCTTGGCTCGACCCCTTCGACTACGGAGAGGACCCCAACATCGAGTACGGATCCCTCTTCGCCGACGGAAAGCAGGAGGAGGACCCTCACCCTCCCGACGACCGTCCAACTCATACGGCTTCCTCAAGTTTCCCATGGGATTCAACGTCGAGCTCGCCTCCAAGGTCCGCGACGACGTGCGCATTTGCTGCTGCGTTATCTCCGGCGGAGTCTACGAGAACCTCCTCTTCTTCTCCGCGATCCAGCTCATCAAGGATAGGTACCCGGCGCGCAGATCGATGCCATGGCCTGGCCCAGCGGGAAGCAGGTGTACGAGATGAACAAGAATTTGAGGTGGGCGAATGTGTATGACCCTGACGAAGATTTTTCGGTTCCGGCAGAGTACGCCAACATGATCGGTGTGTTGAAGGTACAAATGAAAGGGGGAAAAACATGATCCTTGAAATGGAATGACAGCAGAAATCTTACTTGCCTTTTTTCGAATTTGTTCATGGCATCTGCTCGAGACAAAGTAAGCTACGTGTACCCTAATGTCAATGCAGCAGGCGCAGGCCTGCTGCTCACAGAGACCTTCACTTCTCCAACCTTGAACCTCTCCCAAGGTGGCCACCATTGATGTCTCAATTCTAAACAAACAAACAAAAAAATCTTTTGTTGTTGTGGATTGTTCCTTTGTGATACTTGTGTAGATGATTCTTCAAAATCAGAGAAAGGTTTTCTGTTCTAGATCACTGACTTCACCGAGAACCAGAATATGTGCTTCAGTTAATCTGAAACGTGTTGCTTCAGAAAATTTTAGAAGGTATATGCATTATGTGAACTACTTGTTTGGCCTTTTTCATTTTCGATATTACTTTTGATCTTTTTTTTGTTTTATTTTATTTGTGTCCCCGAAATCTGCATGCTTGGTTTTAGAGTGCTGTCTGTCTCTTTTTATGTTAGGATGAATGATTTTATTACATGATTTCAAATTATTTGTTTTGTTAGTTGTATCAACAAGTATCTTAAACAATCGTTGTAACAAGTATCTTATTACATGATATTTTGTCTGTCTCTTATTTTCATGTGTCATCCTAGCTTAATTCTTCTGCATTGGGCCATTTTCCCTAGTTTTATATATCTTTGTATTATCAGTTAAACATTATTTGTGCAGGATTGGCTGCAGAATTCCCAATGCAATGCTAGCAATATCCTCAGGTGTTAATCTACTGTGCCTTACCGATTATCCAATCTGTTGTGACATCTATTATAAAATAGGAATGCAGATTTAGGTAATATCCTCAGGTGTAAAATAGGCTACATTTGAGGATTTGACTGTTACAACTACAAACATTGGTGAGAGAGAGATCAAGGTTAACTTCATGTTCTTTTATTTCCTATGTGCCTGTTTTTTGGTGCAATTGCTTTCTTTTATGGATTTATATTGTTTCCAAATTATTTGACTGTCATATTTAAATTTTCATTTGCTTATCATGGTTGAGCTAATTGTTGGAGCATACAAACTCAGAATAAAATGATGTGACTTTGGAAGTAGATCCGAGTTGATGCATCTGGTGCTAAAACTCAGGCTATTTTTGATAATGTTTTCTCAAAGTTAGTTGCTACTGCACAACCAATTCCTGGTTTTCGGAGAGTGAAAGGAGGTTACTATTTCATTACAAACTTTTTAATTGTTCATTTTATATCAATATTTGAGCGATTCTCTAATGTTGATTTTTATCAATAAAAATCATTTTCGACACTTGTTAGTTATGCACTGGTACATGTTTCTCTTTTTTCCTCGTCATTGTACCCTAGCCAATGATTCTTTTTTTTTTAAATTGGTGATCATAACATAGTTATTACAAAAATCTTTCTCTTTTGCGGTTTTGCCTCTACCGGCAAGTTTAATATGCATTTACCCACCTTGTTGATCATTGAATCTATAAGGATTGTTGGGTCATAATACCTATAGCAGTCTTGGTTATTTTTACTTGTTTAGTATAGTCAGAATAACCTCCAACCTTCATGGACATCACATATTACTCTCTTCTTTCATTAACACCACATCTATATTATATCGCATTCAGATGCGTCTATCTCTTCTTGTCAATAATCCCTTTTTAAGTATTGCGACTAGAAGTTCATTTAACTATTGGATAATAATATATTCAATTCAAAATGCTTAGTCATATTTTTTTCCTTTCTTACCAACTTAATTAAGAATGAAAATTCGAGACCGAATAAAAAATACTTATTTTTTAAAAAAATTTAGTACACATTTCCTTTTGTCTTATGCTTTATTTCAATTGCTTTTTGCCGAATTTGGCCCTCATTGTTCATTGCTCCTGGGGAAAATGCTTCAAACTATTAGGGAAGACTCCTGATGTAAGTTAGTTATGACTTTTTATCTTTTTCGTTGTTGCAAGATTCCATTGGAATAATCTGAGATGAAAAAATTAATAGCTTCTCTTCTGTATATAGGATGTCTTTTGCTTTTTTGTATGGTTTTCACGTCATTCCATAGTGGCTTTGGTTTTCATATTTGAATTAGATTGGTTTGCAACTCTTCAAATGTGAAAACCTATCGTATATTCACGCACACACAAGTTGTTGTCTGGAGCAAACTCATTCATGAATAAAAACAGAGTAAACATATTCATATAGTGGTAAACAATCCTGCTTGTGCAAAAAATGCAATTATATGCTTGAATTTGACTGTCGATTAAGAAAATTCCCAAGCATTTTCTCCTTCGCTATCAATGACTCAATGACTAGAATTACATTGCCATAGTGTTCAGTGTTATACACGTCTAGAATTTAAGTTTTCTGGTCATAGAATAAATGAAATAAGTCAAATTATAGATATTCCCCTGTGGTATTCAAACTTGGAAGGAATAAAATCTGTATTTATCATACTCTGAAATAGTAGACTCATACAACAGATATTTGACTTTGGTCTACATTGGGATCAATCCCTTGACATGGGGAAGATAACAAGGATTTGATGTGTTAAACATGATCCGATAAGCCTACTTGAGATATTTAAACTGATGAATATTTTCTTATCAGTAAACTTCTCAACTTCTTAAGATACTACTACTTCTTAAAAGAGATTAAAGAGAATAAATTTATATTATTATATTATTAGACATTTTCTTTATTAATCTGTTAATTGACAGATTCTTTATAAATCTGTTAATTAACAGTTTCGTTATTAATTTTTCATTTGATTAGGTCTCCTAAGGTCCCTATAAATTATGTATCTCATTGACAAGTTTTTTCAATTAAGAAAGTTATTTTATTATCTCTTTCTTCTCTCTACTTCTCTTCTCTCTCTACTTCTTTTACTTGAATATGGTATCAGAGCCATAGCTCCTCTATTTTTTTTTTGCTCGTCATCCTCGTTCCACGTTCCTCATTTTTTATCACCCGCCAACTCATGACGGGAAAGTAAGGGAAAAGAGAAATAGTCTCCGTGCCTTTTGGCCCAAGCTACAATAATTTTTGGTTATTTATTATTATTTTGATGTCAAATGTTCAGAGATGTCAAATTTAATTTGTCTCCAATTTGGACACACTGGTATTCAATGTCCTAAAAGACTTGACAGAACCTTCATCGGTGGTCCTTCAGCTTTAAGAAGATGTCAAATTTGTCTCCAAATTAGACATACTGGTATTTAATGTCCTAAAAGACTCGACAGAACTTTCATCGGTGGCCCTTCAGCTTTAAGAAGATCTTTAACTTTACAAGTCCGTCCTAAAGTTCTCTCATCTGTGCCTACTCATGGCAAACCTTCAAAATTTTTATCTACTGAATGATATATTGACACTGGAGCAACTCATCATGTCACATTAGACTACAATATCTTTACAGAAGTACTACTATACACTGGTTCGAATACGGTACAAGTAGGTGATGGCTCAGGTTTGCATATTACTAATCTTGGAAACACATACATTCATTTATTTAATCGTACTTTTTACATGCGCAACATCTTTCATGTTCCATCCATTACTAAAAATTTACTCTCCGTATGTCAGTTTTCCCTTAATAACAATGTCTTTTTTGAATTTCAACATGATCATTATCTTATAAAAGATAGAGGAACAAATACTACTGTATTTCTTGGAAAAATAAAAAATGGCCTCTACTATCTTCAAAATTCTTCAATCAAAGCTTTTATTGGTGAACGCGCAAATAAACCAGCCTGGCATGCTCGATTTGGTCATCCTTCCCTTCGTATTGTTCAGTCAATCATAAATAGGTATGATTTACCTACTTCCTTTACTTCATCTCCATCTCATTCATGTTAGGCATGCATGGAATCTAAAAGTCATAAGTTACCTTTTTCTTCATCTGAACGCGTTTTCAATTTTCCACTTGAAATAATTAATTCTGATATTTGAGGTCCTGCACCTATCTTGTCTAACCAAGGTTTTTTATATTATGTTACCTTCATTGATCATTTTAGTAAATACATTTGGCTTTATCCTATGAAAAGAAAATTTGATTTATTTGATATATTCTGTAATTTTCAAAAATAAGTTGAATGATATTTTAATCGCAAAATACTCTCTCTTCATTCTGATTGGGGAGGAGAATATCAAGCTCTTCACCGTCATCTTGTCTATTGTGAGATTGTTCATCGAGTTTCTTGCCCTCACACTCCAGAACAAAATGGCTCTGCTGAGAGAAAACATAGACATATAGTTGAAACTGCCTTAGCTCTTCTTCATCATGCATCGGTTCCGCGTAAATTTTGGGATGAAGCTGTTTGTACTGCAGTATATCTCATAAATCGACTTCCTACTCTATTGCTCAATTATAAGTATCCTTTAGAAAAACTTTATAATCAAACTCCTGAATACACCTTTCTTCGAATCTTTGGTTGCGCATGTTATCCATGGTTACACCCCTACTCTAAATACAAATTTGACTCTCGTTCATTATTATGTGTTTTCCTTGGTTATAGTAATATGCATCATGGGTATCGTTGCTTACATATACCAACTGAACGGATATATACATCACGACATGTTACTTTTGATGAATCTCTGTTCCCTTTTTCGACAGCCTCTTCAATCTCTTCTCTAGATACAGGTGGTACTTTCTTGATGTCACCCAACATTATCAGAAGAGATGGCATCCTAGGTCCTGCTCCTGAGCTCCCTAATAACTCTCCTATTCTATCAGAATCGCCTCAATTTGCTGCTCCAATCTTAGAAGTCTCACCAGCCGAAGATAATATGCCCTCTAGCTCTGGATCCTCGGATAATACATGTTCGACAACAAACTCACCATGCCAACCCACTTCCTCATCACCGTCAACAAGTGATTCGGATGATAATGCTCCTCGTCGCATGCTTCCCTTAAGTGACATATATGCACGATGCCCACCAATGACTACTCGATATCCTCTTCCTCGAGCTCTAGTGGTTTCCTCAAAAACTATTGAACCAACTTGCTTTACACAGGCAAACATGGATCCAAATTGACGTAATGCAATGGCTACAGAATTTGATGCACTTCTTCGCAATGTAACATGGAGCCTAGTTCCGCGTACTCCATCCATGAATGTTGTGGGCTGAAAATGGATATTCCGTCTTAAGCATCGAGCTGATGGTTCTCTTGAACGGTATAAAGCTCGCCTTGTAGCCAAAGAATTTAGTCAACAACCAGGTATTGACTTCAATGACACCTTCAACCCAGTCATCAAAATTACATCTGTCAGATTATTGTTATCAATAACTATTATTTCTAATTGGTCTATCCGACAATTAGACGTTTCTAATGCATTTCTTCATGGTATTCTTGAGGAAACGAGTTTTATGGAGCAACCACCTGGTTTTATTCATCCACAATTTTCATCTCATGTTTGTCATCTCAAGAAATCTTTATATAGTCTTCAACAAGCTCCTCGTGCATGGTTTCATCGATTATCTAAATGGTTACAGGCTCAAGGTTTTTCTGGATCAAAAATTGACTCCTCTCTATTCTACAGACATAATGATGGATCTATGATATTTTTTCTTATTTATGTGGATGACATTCTATTAACTGGCAATGATCAAAAGGGCATCTCAAATTTATTAAGTCTTCTCAATCAGGAATTTCCTATTCGAGAATTAGGAAATGCTCGTTTTTTTCTTGGTATTGAACTTATTCCACATGATGAAGGCTATATCCTCTCTCAGAGCAAATATATTACTAGGCTTCTTCAAAGAGCTAAAATGGATGGAGCACGTCTGATCTCTACACCTATTGCTCCAAATAATGTCTCTACACCTTCCTCCTCTTCAGTGATTGCTAATCTCCAGGTTTATCGAAGTATTGTTGGAGCTTTACAGTATGTTACTATTACGCGCCCTGATATTACGTTTGTAGTGAATCGTGCTTGTCAGTTCATGCATACTCCTACTGAACAAAATTGGGAAGGTGTGAAGAGAATACTTCGTTATCTCAAAGGTACTATTCTACATGGTATTCTTTTATATCGACACTCATCTCGAGATTTACATGCCTATAGCGATGCGGATGGGGCTAGTTCTCCTGAAGATAGACGCTCTACTAGTGGATATGCAATATTTCTTGGACGAAATCTTATTTCTTGGAATTCGAAAAAGCAACCTACAGTATCTCGTTCAAGCACTAAATCTGAATATAAAGCTATAATCAATGCAACGTCAGAAATTATTTGGCTTCAATCCTTTCTTTCGGAACTTCATCTTGCATCAGATATTGCACCAAAAATTTAGTGTGATAATATTGGAGCAACATATCTTACATCAAATCCAGTATTTCATGCTCGTACAAAATATGTTGAAATTGATTATCATTTTGTTCGAGAGCGCGTGGCAAACAAACAATTATCTGTTTCTTATATCTCTGCAGAAGATCAAATTGCTGATATCTTTACCAAGCAATTATCCAAACAACGATTTAGCAAATTATCATGCAAACTCAACGTCCGAGATCTCCCGTTAAGTTTGTCGGGGGTAAAAGAGATTAAAGAGAATAAATTTATATTATTATATTATTAGATATTTTCCTTATTAATCTGTAAATTGACAGATTCTTTATAAATTTGTTAATTAACGGTTTCGTTATTAATTTTTCATTTGACTAGGTCTCCTAAGGTCCCTATAATGTTAATCAGGTAGCAAACAAATTGAACCTGGGATGACCGGCCCAGCCCCACGGAAGTTTTCCACCGGTCACCAGGGTAAATCAGGAAGCGCTCGCGGTGGGCGGTCTAGAAGACCAACGTCTCAGGGTTCGCGCCCCATTTGGAGGAAAAATTCCTGCAAAATGCGCCGTAGCTAGGGATCGAACCGAGGATGCCTGGTTTAGCGACTAGTCACCCTACCGCTGCACCATAGCCCTAGGGGCTCCTAAGGTCCCTATAAATTGTATATCTCATGGACAAGTTTTTTCAATTAAGAAAGTGATTTTGTTATCTCTTTTTTCTTTCTACTTCTCTTCTCTCTCTACTTCTTTTACTTTAATACTTTTTTCATACCATTGTGTATTTTCGTATGATATATGTTTCAATTTAACACTTTCATTGTAGATACCAAAAGATGTTCTCTTGCACATCATCGGCCCTTCAAAAGTTTACAGTCTATCAAGAAATTGATCCGCACAACTGTTGCTGAATTTTTTGAAAAGGTATACTCACAGCTTGATATTTTACTTATCACTGTTTGGATTAATTTTGTCAGCGTTCTGAAAACCTGACGAGATGGGAGACAGAAGACCATTTCTGTGCCGATAGCAGTTCGGATCCTCTACGACGCTGCCTCCTCTGCACCTCTGCGTCACTCACTAAACGACAAAGGTCTACTCAAGTCGCGCTTCCCCTCTTTTCATTCCTCCGATCCAAAAACCTGCCGAAACCCTACTGCTCTCCACTCCCGCCGCACCTTCTTCTTCTTCCCCTCTTTTCATTCCTCCGAGACCCCAACCAGTCGAAACCCTACTGCTCTCTAGGCCGACCCTTCTTCTTCCCCTCTTTTCATTCCTCCGAAACCCCAAAACTGTCGAAACCCTACTGCTCTCAAGGACGCCCCTCCTTCTTCTTCCTCCTTGACCTCGACTACAAGGTGCGACTCCACTCCCATCGTCTTCTTCTTCCTCCTCGACCTCGACTACAAGGTGCGACTTCTCTTCACTGTGACTCCACTCCCGATGTCTTCTTCTTCCTCCTCGACCTCCACTACAAGGTGCGACTTCTCTTCCTCGACTCCACTCGGACGCAGAAACCTGAAGCTGCTGGCGTTCCTCTTGTTCTGGACGAACCCTAATTCTGTCTGGCAGCTTCTTCCTCCTCGAAGACGCAGTTAACCTCCACCCCGATTACAGGCCAAGAAACGCTGAGTGTTTTGTTCATGTCTTCCATTATTTGCTCATCGTGGACCTGTAAACTGGATTTGATGGCCGATTTGGAATTTTTTGCCTGGATGTCCAAATCGACCAATTCATTTTCCTTATCAATATGATGATCTTATGAGAGAAAGATTGGATTTTGTGAAGTTTTGTGGTTCTTGCTGTTGGATTTTAGGTCTGGTTGGTTGTTAGGCCAGTGAGAAAAGTTTAGGTTTGTTAAATTTTACCAATTTCAGTCACTCTATTCTAGTTTGTTAAAATTTACCAATTATAGTCACTCTATTCTAGTTTGTTAAAATTTACCAATTACAGTCATTCTATTCAAGTTTAGATCAGTAATTTAAGTGTACTCTAATGTTTGTTATTGTACTTATCTCGCCACGACATGAAGTTTGATGTTTGATGGTGTTATGTATCCAAGCGAATGACATGAATTCAAGGGTCATCTTGTAGGTTGGTATACTCGTGAATTCAACGACCACACCAGAATTGTTTGATTGCTATCTAAGTTTTTTTTTTCTTATGGTCGATTTGCTAAGAATGATAATAGCTTGTTTATTTTTATCAGGTAAAAAATGTCAAAGTACTGCACTACCAATACATCGAAATGCAGATGTGGACGCATGGTGAAAATCATCACCTCATGGACTGATGAAAACCCAGGCAGGAGATTTGCTATATGTTCGCTATTTGAGGTAGTAAAAAGTAAACATTTTTTCCCACTTTATTTTGTGCAAAAATTAGGCATTTAATCTCGTTTATAACTTTGAATCGCAGAATGGAGGAGGGTGTGGTTATTGGGCATGGGTTGATGAAGAGATGTGTAGTAGATCAATACAAATAATACCAGGATTGCTTAGGAAAATAACCAAGTTGGAGGCTGATGCTAGAAATGCAGATAATATAATGAAGGAGTTGGAGGCTGATGCCAAAAGTGCAGAGAATACTATAAAGGAGTTGAAGACTGAAAATTACAAATTGCTTCTTAAAATGAACACTACACAGAGAAGAATTAGACAAATATTTGTGGTGATGATGTGTTGGATAATTTGGGTTGTCATACGTGTCGCTTTGTCTGCCGATGAAGCTAATTGAGCTCTTATTTATTGTATTTCACATATTCGGATTAGTATGTTTTTTTAGTAACTTTTAGACTTGTTCAGTGTTTGTGTAAGCGAAATCATGTCATTGTTGTCTTGTACTAGACATAATAGTTGCGGGCAGTGCATGGAGACTTGCTTGTTATTTTTAAATTTGTTATTGTTGATGATTGTGTTATCTAAAAGATGAAATTTTGTGCTCAGATAAGAATAGAAATTTATCAAAATTTGGAAGAATGTTTACTAGCTTGAACTTCGATTATTTGTAAAGGTCAATTCTATTTGTGCTTTACTACAAGGTCAATTCTGTTTGTAAAGGTGATGTCGAAGTGGACTGAGAACATGCTGTTTCAATAAGATAAACATGATAAACATCTGCAGAATTGCAGAATTTTGCAGCCAGAATTGATAAACCATCTGCAGAATTCATAAACATCTGCAGATTTCTGCAGACAGAATTGATAAACCATCTGCAGAATTCATAAACATCTGCAGATTTCTGCAGACAGAATTGATAAACATCTTAACATGCTGTAGATCGTGAAAATGGAGATGAGCATCATTACCAGATCATCTCTGTTTCAACAAGATAAGCATTTGCAGAATTGATTAATTATCACAACATTCAGGAAGGAAATAACAGTTTGATCAATCTTGAAATACATGTTGCAAGAAGTCCAAACTAAACTTTCTGTAAATTACAAATTCGTAACATATTTAAACTTAAGTGCGATACATCTCAGCAGATTCCAAACAGCAAATTCGTAGCTTAAAATACACCTCAGTGTCATACAACAAAACAAACACTAAACACATCCAAGCCCAATCAACAGATTCCAATCAGCAACATATCGAAGCCCAATCAGTAGTCCCTCATCAACAAGCTGTAGGAAGAAAAAATATATAGAGTGAGAAGCTCAGCAAAGGCAAACACTTGAAAATTTCTTTTCAAACAAAGAAGCAAGCCAAAAACGCAAACAAAAATAAGAATGCATTCCGTAATATGGATGCTGAGAGAGAAGATGCATACTTGTGCAAGTTGAGCCTTGGTAAACTTCTTTTCAAGTCGAGCTTGCATGAGATTCTTCTTCAGGTAAGGTTATACTTGCTCATCTTGTTGAATAAGAAAAAAATGTTAGGTCATGGAATTGTTATGTTAGATCAACTTTATATTGCAATTTATATTAAATGCTCCAATTAATGATCCTGCCTAAGTGACCATCCATGAAGTAAAACGAGGTTAGATTTATATAACATTCTTCTAATATATATATACAGAAAGAAGAACGAGGTTAGATTTATAAGGACTAAATGAAAAAATGTAAATAGTTTCAATGAATATTACATTGATACACTATAATTTTACAAATAAGATGCACACTCGCCCATAGTCTGATGTTTCAACATTTAGAGAAGAATTAAATCACTTTTTCAAAATTAATTCCAGTATAGACATAGGAATATCAAGGTAAAACCCCCAGTTTTGACAGACACTACAATTGCAAAAATCCATGTACAGCAAACTAAAATTGCAAACTGTAATCTATAGACTTGAGACAAAGTGCTAATAGTGACAAACTAAAATTGCAAAAATCCATCTGCAGCAAACTGTAATCTATAGACTAGAGACAAAGTGCTAATAGAGGCAAACTGTAATCTCAATGCCGACTGTATGATCAACAAAAAAAAACAAGACAACTAGTATGATCAAGAAAAGTTAAGAAAGAAGTACGCAACCTATATTATCATGTTATTATCTTAAATTTAAGTCATTCATACTCATAAACAATCAAATCATAATAGCACCAAACACATAACAACAATAAAATATAACAACAAACAAAAACAATAGTACCTAGCTGAACTCGAGCAACATTTATTTTTTCCAGCCGAACTGGCCATGCTTCCCCATAAATTTTCCATGCTTGAACTTGCCATGGCTGAATCCGTGGGAATGCATTCCATGCCCGTAATATCCTCCTGTATACAGAATATGCTCACATATAAATATCATGTCACCTTACCTCTTAATATGAGAATGTTGGTAATAAAAAATGAGACTCACCGTGGTGTGGAGCTGATGGACCAAGATACCCAGCGAGTGGATATCCAGAAGGTGGATAATCAGATGGAGGATATCCAGAAGGTGGATATCCAACTGGGGGATATCCGAAAGGTGGATATCCAGCAGGAGGATATCCTGATGGAGGAACAAATCCAACAGGCGGTATCCAGCACGTGGTATCTAGCGCGTGGTATCCGGTGCTTGAGGAAGTCGCCTGATAATAATCACTGACAAAGTTATTTATTTTTGTTGTGTAAATGGTGGAAATTGAGACAACTATAAACCTGAGACAGTTGTGTAATTGGTGGAAATTGAGCTTCTGGCGTAGGCTCTTCTATATCCTATTAAAAAAATAAAATTAATTAATTCTAAATGATTTTTTAAATATAACACCAAATAAAAAATTCAAATATTAGTAAAGATAAAACCTGAACAATTGTTGGATTTTGTTTATTTTTGCTTGCCGCATTTTTTTTTCTAGAAGAAGTTTCTATGCCTCGTTGCAATCTCTTGCCTGAAATTGTTTTCTTCTTGGGTTTAATTCCTTTGGCTGAAACCTGACTGTTTTCTTCTAGAGATTGAACTAACTCAGTAGCTTCTTGGCTAAAGTTTGATTGGTGGACATTTGCTTCAGTTACTTGTAACTTTTTGTCCACCATCTTACACAAGCTAAGCATACCATTTTTTACATCCATGTATGTGTCATCTCTGTCTGCTGCCTTGTTATGCAATTGAATAGATAATCCAGACAAATCCCGATATCGCATATTTCGAAGAAGTTTTGGATCCAAACCATCTGTGTTCACACTTGAAGTACTACCTCCAAAATATCCGTCTTTTGCATTTCTTGTCCATCTTTTCAAAACATACTCATTTGGGATCTTCCTGATATTTTGCATAGAAAATATTTTCAAAATATGAGAACATAACATCCCAGCAAATTCATATTTTCTACAGCTACAACTGCACTGGATGTTTTCACAAGATGAATCAAGTGTAACTATATGATGACACTTCTTTTTGTGCGAACTAACTTTGTATGTTGCATGTGATCCAACAATCTCATAAATTTCTACATTAGAATCATGAGATTTATACCACTCTTGTTCAAAACACTTGTATACCTCAGGAGTATAAGTAGAACTCGCATGTTGTAATATTTCCACTGGATACAATAAACATGGAATACTTGAATTTGATCTAAAATCAGCTTTTAACTCTTCATATCGATGATCATCAAGCAATCTCTGGAAGTGATGGAAAAAGTCTAAAAACTTATGCTGATAAGAGACATATCTTTTCAAAACACTATTCATGCTCTCACTTCTTTGGGTTGTAGTCATATCCGCACAAAACATTTGTCGTCCATATACTAAAGCCCATTTTTCTTTTATGCGAAATAATCGTCTCAACCAAGCATTCTCTTCAAGTCCATACTTTGTCAACATTATGTTCCAAGCTGAAATAAAATCTTCCTCTTCATCAAAGTCATATATACACGAGGAAAAATCTTTAGCAAACTCTTTGAATTGAGAAAAAACTCCACTCAAATGAATTGCAGCATTTTGATAAATGTGCCAAATACACAAACGGTGATGTGTTTCAGGCCATTTGGAAGCTAAAGCCCTTGCCATTGCAGCATCTTGATCAGTAAGAATGGTTGTTGGTGTTTTCCCTGACATAGCTCTGGTGAATGTATCAAACAACCACTCAAATGTCAAAGCAGTTTCATCATATAATAAAGCTGTACCGAAAATTATGGATTTCTTATGATGATTAACACCTACAAACAATGCAATTGGACAACCTTCATTGTTCTTCCTGTAGGTTGTGTCAAAGCAAACAACATCTCCAAAAATGCTATAATCAGCTCTCATCTTAGCATCAGACCAAAAAATATTTGTGATCAAATCATCTTCATCAACTTGAATAGCATCAAAAAAATTAGGATCATCGGACTGCATTTTTTGTAAATATTCAAGTACACCTCCTGTATCCCCAACTCTCATATGTCCTGTTCTTTTGGATCGTAAGTAATTCTTATAATCTTCAGGAATAAACCCTAAATTCTCCCTCCCACCTACTTGTCTCGCCATAAGATCATGAGATGCTTTTGGGGGGATTCCCACCTCACATGTCATCTCAATTTGTATCGCTGCATCAGAAGAAATGTTCCTATGAGATCTGTAGAGATGTGTTTTGTTTGGGCTTGAAAGATAGTGATTATGCTCTTTAACAAATTGCACAACTCTAAACTTGTCATGATTTCGACAACTAATCTTCAGTTTAGCATCACAACCAAATCTTGTTTCAGGACGATGTTCTTTCACATAAATATCACGCTTGTCCTTTCCCCTTTTACCTTGTGCGCAACAACAAAATGTCTTGTCAATTAAATTTCCAGATCTATCACTATGGGCTGTTGTCTTTCTTATACCAAATCCAACTTGTTTAGCATATTTCAAATAAAAATCATACGCTTCTTTTTCTGTTTGAAATTCCATACCCATTTTTGGCACAAAATCTTCTGTGATTAAACAAACAATGCAACCATACCAATCAACAATGCATATATTTAATCAAATTTTGTAAAATTTGAGGTATATAAAGTTGAATATAGTCCAAATATGAATCTCATTACCTTCATCAGCCCTATGGTCTCCGATTGCATCCGAATACTCTTCAATTGTTTCATCAAATTGCAACCTACGGCAACTTGTAGATTCACCCTCCATAATCTGTGATTAAAGAAGTCTTGTTCAGAATTCTAAAGATCACACAGTAATAATGATGACCAAGTGTAAATAACTAAAAATTGCTACATTAAAAAATCAGCAAAATGTGTCAACGAACTAACTGAGAGCCCCTATAAACCATAAATACACATGTAAAACCATAAATACACATGTTTTAACAGACTAGGAAAAATTTCCATTGCTGTTCAGGAACTATTCAAAGGCGTAACCAAACAAAACCTATGATCTATCTCAAATGTATCAAAGAAATAACTGAGAGCCTATATAATCCATACAAGCACATGTTTTGATAGCCTAGGAAAGAAGTAATTGTTCAATGCTGTTCAAAAACTGCTCAAAGGCATATTTGATCTAGGTGATATGGTTACTAAAATAAAATGCTGTAAGACTTTTTTTGTTGCCAGGAATTGTTGTGAAGAGCAAAACATTACCATGTGGACTCTTTGAGTATTTTGATGTTCATACAAACATCATGTTCATACAAGCGTGTTACCTTGAAGCCCTACTGCCATAGCGAGAAGGGACGCGCGAGAGAGAAGGGACGGGATCTGTACCGAGCAGGGACGCGTGCTGTGGGGGCGCTTCGCCGGAGCAGGGACGGCGTGCGCTCTGTATCGAGCAGGAGCGGACTTCGCAAAGCGTGCGCGCCGGCGAGCAGGGATGCTGGGAGAGCAGGAGAGGCGGCAAGGACTTCGCCGGAGAGCAGGTGACTTTGCAAAGCGTGCGCGCCGGCGAGCAGGGACGCTGGGAGAGCAGGAGAGGCGGCAAGGACTTCGCCGGAGAGCAGGTGACTTCGCAAAGCGTGCGCGCCGGCGAGCAGGGACGCTGGGAGAGCAGGAGAGGCGGCAAGGGATTAGGGCACGATTAGGGCATGCCAGGGAGGAGTTTTCTGCTCGAGCTTTGCGAAGTCTTTGGATGTCTGGCTTAGGACGCGAAGTCACGCGCAACGCACGTGACTGTTTTTGTCGTTTTCTGCTCGGCGCAGAGGCGCAGGGAGTTTTCGTCGTAGAGGATCCGAACTGGTGCCGATAGGGTTGGTTTTTGGTTCCTTGTCGAATCTCCTCATCTAGTCTAGTTTTGTAGAACAAAGTTCGTTACTTAATCCATGAAAAGTATTTTTGGTCTACAGCTTTATGATTTTTTTTTCTTCTTTTGCTTTTATTGAATAAAAGTTTGAAAGTCACAAAAGATCTGAGGGTTGAACAGAGCTTCGAGGAGCTTGAATCAAAATTCCAACCAGGATCTAAAATTCCAAAATTCCGACCGTTCGTTTGCTTTTGTCCACGGGTTTTGCTTTTGTATGACTTAACATGGATTCAAATTTGTGGATTATATATATATATATATATATATATATATATATATATATATATATATATATATATATATATATATATATATATATATATATATATATATTTTGTGGATTATATATATATATATATATAATTTGAATTGTATAACATTTTTTTCAATAGCTTCTATGTGGATTATATATATTTTATTTGAATTGTATAACATTTTTTTCAAGAAGCTGGATCAGTTGTACTTTAATGATATTTTAATTGGTGTTATTTATAAGAGTTTAATTAAGTAATTTATGCTCTCGGGCTATGATTTAGCGGTAGGGTAACTAGTTGTTATTTCAGATATCCGCGGTTCAATTTCCAATTACGGCGTATTTTGCAAGAATTTTTCCTCCAAATAAGGCCTGAATTCAGGGACGCTAGGCTTCTAGACTATTCACCGCGAGCACTACACGATTTACCTTGGTGATCGGTAGAAAATTTTCGTGGGGTTAAGTCGTTCATCCTAGGTTCGTCTGTTACTGTGTCCAACAATTTATTTAGGTAATTTATGGTGTAAATATAATAGACAACGGATTTGTAAATAGATTTATCTTTTGTTAAAAAGTTTTTTAAAAAACAGTTCTATACATTTAAAAATATTATCTTTGCTAAAAAAAGATAACGCCTTTTTAAGCATAGTAAAAACGTTGTCTTAGTTAGTAACGGTCACGTTTTTTAAACGTTGTAAAAGCGTCATATTACTAAAAACGATAATATTTTTTAAGCGTTGTCTTTGAACGGATTTTTAACAATAATATTTTTAACAATGTTTTTTAGCCACATAACAAACGCATAAAAAACATTGTTTTTCAAATTTTTTATTATAATGGCATGATTACTCCTCACTTGGCGACTTAATTATATTCATTTAGGGCTAATTATATTTGGTCTTAGATGTTTGACTAGTAAGAGCATAGGTGATAAGTTTTTTTTTGGCTTATATGATTCTAGATTCTCAGATAGAGAAAAAGTAATTATCAGACTTATTGAAGTTGATATGAACAATGACAAGGATAATATATTTTTGTCTCAACTTTAATATGACAATTCGAGATTTTATTAACACATATTAAAATCATAATCAAGACAAAAAGTTATGGAGATAACTCCATACAAGTATGGAAATAACTCCATACACAAATAATAATACCAAAGAAGACCAATTAGAAATTATTTATTTTAGAAAAAATTCAATACTTTTAAATGTAGCTGAGTGTGGCAACCTCTATATGTATGATACTTATTTAGAACAATGAATTGTGGTTGTTAAAAGAAATTATTAAGCCAGATATGAACTTGGCATAGAAATGGGTGAAGTCATGCATATAGGAGAAAATTACTTAGGTGAAGTGGGAAGCATATAAGATAAAATTTCTATAAGAAATAGCTCGTATAGTAGCTCAGGAAAATAATATCTTAAATTTTTGTTATAGCATTCATAGACTATTAACAATTAAAGATGTCAACACAAGATTATGCATAAAGCAAAGGGAAGCAATGAGAAATTTAGAACATCTTCAACTATTCAGTTAGAACTAGATCAAGCCTTTCTACAATGATTTCCTAGCACTAACTATCGTCTCAGGAAATTATTATGATACCGAATTAGGTGAAATACTTTTTAGTAAATTTCCAAGAGCCTTAGGTAAAGAAATTCACAAAGCACGAACAAACGTAAAAGTAGCGCCCCAATATGATAACATAGGAGTTCGAATCCAACATATCATCTTCATACTTAAGGAAAAATGTACTTATATACAAATACCAAAAGAACTTAAAAATCAATAATATGATTTTTGTAGTCAAATATATACTCCGCAACAATACGGATTGAACTTACATAGGTATAAATAGAGAAGAAGGCCAGCCAAGCCATCCAGGTCAATCATTCAACCTGATCCTAAAATCAGGCCTAGAAAGGCCTAGTATCTAAGAAAAAGTAAGGAAAAGAAATCTTATTTAAACAAACATAAATATGTTATGCAATTCAAACAAAAAAAACATATGCTAATATTATAACTTGTTTCACCTACAATGAACCAGGACATGTATCTTCTGCTTATCCAAATAGAAAAAATTTATATACAATAGAAGCTAAATTAGTCTCTTGTACTAATCTGGACTCGATAGAAATACAAGAAGACATATCTAATACTTCCTCTATTTACTCAATTGTTTATATAGAAGATATAGAAGTAATAATTACTTCCTCTAATTATAAACTCATCAATTCATTCCTAGACACCCCATATACCCTGGCAGAAAAATAAGGAATCTCTAGTGAGACATTCCTGCTATAACTTGAGGACTTACCAGAACAATGGGAAGACTTGGATTTAGATACAATGAATCTTATATTTATATAGCCCATATCATAGACTACATTACTAAAACATGACGTGCCAGAATGTTTCCATGAATGGACCCTAAAAATAGGAACAGATAACACTCCTTTTATTATGCATATTTTATCCGGCTATAAACAAAAGAGGAACTTGTAAGCTCTACAGAAGACAAATCTATAACATATCCTTACAACAAAAATTTAATATTCGTTTACCTATTACTCAACAAGTAAGAGGGAGTATAAAAAAAGTGCTTCTTGAAACAAAAGTTTCCGTTTTAGATGTTCGACTCAATCGACTAGACATAAAGTCAATCTAAATTTTTATTTTTTCTTTTTCCAGCAGCAATCGAAATAAGAGTCCTTACCATAGGTAACTTTAATCTCATATTCCCATAGATAATCAAAATTGTTTACCGACCCTGACATTGTTGGATATATTAAGAAAAATTATATAATAAAAGAAAATTATTAATTATTAATTAAATAATTAACTAACATATGAAATTATTTATTGACAAATGATTATAAATTAATTAATAAATGAATAAATATCTAGCTTATTTACTTTTCTCCCTGATCCCGGGCTAACTTACGTGTAGCCTGGCCCGGCAGCCTGGTGCCTAGTCAGAAGGGAGAGGGTAAGGGGGCCGGAAAGGCCCGTCGGATCGGCATCGCGTGGGTCAGGACTTTCGATCAGATGCGTGGCTGCCCACGTTCCCCGAAGTCGATCTGGGCCAACCTCAGATGCTCATGCTCTAACGCCCCTTCAAGTTTGGCTCCCCGCCGACGCGTGGCGAACCACGCTCCGGGGGTAAGCCCGAGTCAGAGGGAGTGTTACTCGAAGCCTCATCACTTAGTGCCCCAGTCGGCACCCTCATGGGCCCTCAGCCGGCCTCGTCATTTAGTGCTCCAGTCGGTACCCTCATAGGCCCTCAGCCGGCCTCGTCATTTAGTGCCCCAGTCGGCACCCTCATAGGCCCTCAGCCGGCCTCGTCATTTAGTGCCCCAACCGGCACCCTCATAGGCCCTCAGTCGGCCTCATTACTTAGTGCCCCAGTCGGCACCCTTATAGGCCCTCAGTCGGCCCTAGCAGACACAACCACTCCCTGACACCAGACTACCAGAAGCTGTACGGGGTCGGCACAGGACTGAAGCCATCCTAGTCTCAAACGACGGATCTCCCGCCGAGGTATTGATCTTCCTGCCATACCCTGTCCCCCGTACCACGACTACATACACTGATGTTAGGCCGAGCGGCGTCCAACTGCACCAGCCATTAAGTTGACAGTGCCCTTTCCTTAATACAGTATGTGCTACTTTATCCTGCCACCTCTGGGCATGCATTACCTTATCCTCGCTATATGACAACAGGTGGCAGGCGGGGCATGAGCTGTCAGCTTCCCCGGCTATATAAGCCTCCTCACTCCGCATCTCTCAGGTACGTACGATAGTGCATTCCATACTGTTCCATTGCTTTCCATCGCCACCGTCGAGTACTGACTTGACCGTCGGAATGCCTGGTCGGGGATTTTTCCCAGCGGGTTCTAACGGTTTCTGTCTTGCAGGCTAGAGGCAATCCAGCTCAGTAGACCACTTCGGCAACTTCGCGCTCCCCGGAGGCTCATCCAGCTGTAGGGGTGTCCAGCTTGCTTCGTGACAGGATCAAATTTGGCGCTAGAAGGAGGGACACCAGCAGCCTGATCAGAAGTGAAGATGGCAGACCCCAACCCGTTCATTGCGGAGGTTTCCCGTGAGGAGTACGAGGTTCTAATGGCTACGCGAGCTTAAAGGGCTTCTCAAAGGCCCTCACAAGCCGCCAGTCAAGGGCCTCAGGGCCCGGAGCCAGTGGCACATCGGCCTTCTGGAGGACAAGGAAGGCTCGCTCGGCCTGAGGGCGGCTTTGCACCTCCCCCCTGTAGTCGTCCCCCGAGGCCAAGGTGAGGAGGCCCATTCTGTGTCAACAGAAGCCTTAGTGTCCAACCCGGTGCGTGGGAGGCGACCAGACAAGGGAAAGGCCCCAGCTGACCCTGCTTCAGCTGCATTGGTACATAGTCCCTTTGCCCCCTGGGTCTTGGAGGACCCAGTGCCCTGCCACCTCCGTTTCTTTACCATCCCCGAGTATGCGGGGGCCACGGATCCGGAGGAGCATTTGATGAAGTTCGAGAGCGCGACTCTGCTTCATCAGTATCCGGAAGGCGTCAAGTGCCAAGCCTTCCTGACAACCCTCTCTGGCACAGCCCAGAGATGGTTCGACTGACTCCCCGAGAGGTCGATCACGAGCTTTGAGGAGCTCAGAAGAGTATTCCTACAGCACTTTGCTAGCAGTCGATGGCATCGCAGGACGAATCTTAATTTGTTCGCCCTGAAGCAAGGCCCGAAGGAAACCCTCCGGGCCTACATCAGGAGGTTCAATGGTGTGGCGATAGACGTGCCGACCGCCACCCAGGTGGTTATGGTCAGCGCTTTCTCCCAGGGCCTATAGGACGGGGAGTTCTTTCGCTCGTTGATTAGGAAGCCCTCGAAAGACTTCGACAGCCTTCTCGGCAATGCTGACAAATATATCAATGTGGAGGAAGCGCAGGCCGCTCGCAAAAAGGAGTCGGTCGCCCCAGCATCTCCCAATCCCGTTCAGGTTGCTAGGCCCCGGGGGGGCCTATTTGCATCCCACGTTGGCCTGCTGAGCGTGCAGGCATGGAGCGGTGGCATGTACAGTAGGTGGCCCAAGGGTGTTTCCCCGCCCGATAGAGGCCATATTGCACCTTCCATCAGAGCCACGACCACGCCACCGAGGAGTGCCGCCAAGCTGGTTGGGGCCGAGCCCCTGCCCCCAGGGGACGAGGGCGACAGACACCTCCCAGACGGGGTGCAGGCCGAGGCGGCCCGAATGTCGACCCAGCGGCCGAGGAGCTGCGAGGAAACCTCCCAGCTACCCGCGATCTCTTCCTCAGGGGAACCGGGCTGGGGACAAGGAGATGGATGAGGACCAGGCCAACCAGCAGAATGTCGTCCGAGGAGGCGTGAATGTCATATCGGGCGGACCAACGGGAGGAGACTCCAACCGGGCCAGGAAGGCACAAGTACGCCGACTAGAGATTCACCAGGTCGGCACCAGCGCGGCCCAATCAGAGGGGCCCCAGATCAGTTTTGGGCCTCAGGATCTACAGGGGCTGGAGGTCCCACACGATGACGCGCTGGTCATTACAGCCGTCATCGCCAACTATCAAGTCCACTGCACCATAGTGGACATTGGCAGCTTGGTCAACATACACTACAAGAGAGTGTTCGACCAGCTCCAAATCGAGAGGTCCCAGCTGGACCTGGTAATAACCCCGTTGTTCGGTTTCACGGGGAACCAGGTGCAACCTATCAGTCAGATCCGACTGGCCATTTCCTTGGGCGAGGAGCCGCTGAAGAGGACTCGATGGTCCACTTTCTTGGTAGTGGACGCTCCCTCGTCCTACAACGCGATTTTGGGCCGACCGGCCCTCAACGAGTTCCAGGCCGTCGCCTCCACCTTTTACCTGAAGGTTAAGTTCCCAGTCGGGGACAGGGTGGGAGAAGTCAAGGGCGACCATAGAGTGGCTCGGAGATGCTACGTGGACGACGTCCAGGTAGAAAGTCACAAGGCTCCGCGCCCCTTCCCTGATTGCAACATGGTTCAAGCCTCCCCTTGGTCAGAGTTGTATGAATTTAAGGAGGAGGTGCAGCTCCTTCCAGATCAGGAGGAATCCCGAGTCAAGGTCACAACAGGGCTGCCCGAGGAACTGAAGAAGCCCCTGCTAGAGTGCTTGGCTCGGAACCAAGACGTTTTTGCCTGGTCAGTTAGAGAACTGAAAGACGTCCGACGGGAGGTGGTGGAACACCGCCTCCACGTTTATCCCCACACTTGGCTCGTCAAACAGAGGAAACGGGACTTCAGCACCGAGCAAAATAAAGCGATCCGAGCCAAAATCGAGAGGCTGATGGAGGTCGGGCACATCCGAGAGGTGCAATTCCCGGCCTGGCTGGCCAATGTGGTGTTGGTGCCCAAGCCAGATAATAGGTGGCGGATTTACATCGACTTTCGGGACCTCAACAGGGCCTGCCCGAAGGATTGCTATCCCTTGCCACGGATCGACCAGATGGTGGACTCGACAGCTGGCAGCGAGTTCATTTCCATGCTGGACGCTTACCAGGGGTATCATCAAGTACCCTGGCCATCGAAGATCAGGAGAAGGTCAGCTTCATCATGGCGGACGGTACCTATTGTTACACCGTCATGTCGTTTGGGCTGAAGAACGCTGGAGCCACCTACCAGCGCATGATGAATAAAGTCTTCCAAGCCCAGATCGGAAGAAATGTTGAAGTATATGTGGACGACATCCTCATCAAGTCCACTCGAGCCGAAGACTTGATAGCGGATGTCGAGGAGACATGTCAGACACTGCGGAGATACGAGCTCAAACTGAACCCGACCAAGTGTCTCTTCGGCGCCCGGAGTGGGAAATTTTTGGGGTACATCGTGACC